>JAVJIF010011071.1:0-109427 GCA_038442645.1 Agave tequilana | reverse complement strand
TGATGTTAGTTTTCATTAAAACTTGGTATATACTTGTACATATAGTGGGTCACAAATAAATCTATATATGTTTGAGCTTGAATGCTTATTTGAACCCATTAGATATGCTAGTATAGTCTAATTTTGATGATCTATGCCTTTTAAACTTGTATTCCCATTTTTGAATTTGTTTTATGATTTCTTGTTTAACTTCATGCATATGTCCATTTTATCCAAATTATTGTTATACATATACATCCTTTGAGCCACGTGCCTTCATGCATATTCTTTGTGGACTCATTATGTTTGGATATGTATGTATACTTTAGTTTGTATAAGACATACATATGCCTTGAAGATTAAATAAGTTTTGATGATTTTTCGTGTTTTAAGGAATATTGAGCTTATTGTCAATTTTCATGATTATATGTTCACATAACACTTGTGCACTCACTTCATTTAAATATTTCTCATGATTGTGTTTTCATGAGTATGATATGTGCCTTATTGTTTTTGAGTGTTTAGTGCCATGTGATTTACATGTGTTTCATGAAAAATATTTTTTTTTATTCCTTACTTGAAGGATTTCGTACTAGTTTACAAATTTTTCATATAACTAGTTACGGTATTCTTCGTTATGGTAGAAGTTTTCAAGTATACTATAATTTTCATCCTATTTTTGAAAACCCTGCCTTCCAAGGGTGGTTGGATGGGAGATCATGCTCATGTATGCTTTATAGTAAAAATCATTTTAAACTTGAACATGATTGGGAGGATAGGCAATATGAGATATACATTTGATATTATTGTTGTTTCAATTGGTATCATGGATTCTTTCAATTGGTATCAATATTGACATTTCTTGTATACTATATATATTTTTTATGTATGTATACTTTCACTTCAAATAGTATCAATTTCAATTGGTATCTAATTTTTCAAACATATATATATATATATATATATATATAATATATATATATATTTTTGTTTATACTAAGCTTGAGTTTTAATGATCATCATATTTCAATTGATTAGTTTTCAATTGGTATTCTAATACAAGCTTAGACATTGTTTTATTTGGTATTTCATAAAGGGGGAGAAAACTCAAATTTTATCTTTCAATTAGTATTTGGTTTACCATTGGTTTGTATTCCACTCCCTTACTTTATGATAGAAAATAATAATTTCAATTTGATATCATATGTTCTTAATGACAAATTCTTACAATTGGTATCATTTTGCATCAAGATGTTTATTTGAATGTTTTCAATTGGTATCAAAATGCACTACTTTGACACATTCTTAATTGGTATCAAATTTATTTTACTGAGAAAATTCAAAATTGGTTTTAATAAGAAATGTTAAAAATGTTTTGATATGATTGCATATATGCAAGAAGAGCTTAACATCTCTTCTACATATAGATTCATGTTGAGTGTATCTTATATTGAGGAGCTTGACAACTCTTCTTTATGCGATACACGTGTGTAAGGGAGCTTCACATCTCTCTTATGCATTGCATATTTTGTGTTATGTGAATTAGGGCTTGTCATCATTTCTTCATGTAATGCATATATGTAGGGAAGTTAACTTAGTGTCTTCCTCTTCATGAATGTATATCGCATATATTCTTCTAATTGATTTGTTTGATGTCACCCCTTTATTGATTCTTTGTTTCGAAAAAAAAGGGGAGAAGAATTTATTGATTTACTTTTACTTTGACCCCTGGTTGATGATTGACAAAAGGGGGGAGAAGTATTTGTCGTTTATGCATGTTTTATATGCATGTTTTGTTTATTTATTAGTTTGTCGTTTAAATTGTTTAATTGGTATCAAGAGCATATTTAAGAACATGTTTTTTTGGTATCAAGAGCACGTTTTATGCATGATGCATTTCATATGTTTGGTATCAAGAGCATGTTTTTGTATTTGGTACCTTATTTTATGCATAACTATGCATACATATTTAGAGCTTTCATTGCACATATATATTGTTTATTCCTATGCATGAGTTAAGGGGAGCTTGTTTGAAGCTTAACTTTAATCCATGCATATATAACTTCATGAGTTTTGTCATCATCAAAAACGGGAGATTGTTGGCCCAGAGGCCTTCCACTCTAGTTTTGATGATGATTAACTCATGTAGTTATGTTTACTAATAATCTTGTGATTTAGTTTCAGATTATGTAACAAGATATTAGTTGGTGATTGCTTCAAAAAGAGGAGTTTGGAAGCCTTCACTTGGTGATTCCCGAGCCCGAGCGTCAAGATCATTCATAGCCATGCTCTTGGATCACGGAGTTTGGACCGAGTCGACTTGAAGATGAAGATCGTCAAGAAGACTTAGGTATCCTAGTGTTTAGTGTGTTTAGATCCATTTGTAAAGCTTAGTATAGTTGATATGCTCAAGTTCACAACACACACGTTTTATATTTGGATATTGGTTTTTCGTTTTTGGCTTAACCAATATTTGTTTTCATGAATAGTGATCAAAACAAGTTTAATTGGTTTATGTATAGTAGTTTCATTCTATACATGCATGCTTAACTTTTAAACAAACTTATTTTGACCTTCCTATTCATGTATTGAAAAATCCAAGTTTGATAAAATACATGTTTTTGGTTTTTGGTAAAAATGATAGACACAAAAATAGTTCAAATTGCTTGATATTTGAGTTGAAAGTTTTATCACATGTTTATATATCAACGCAAAATGTTAAAACTATTTTTGGGAATTTTTTAGAAGTTTTTATGTAATTTTTAGAATATTTAAAAACCTTGTTTTCTGACCCAGAACAGTGCCTGACAGGCTCTGTCGGTCGACCTCACGGTCGACCGAACCAGGAGCCGGTCGACCGACGTGCACAGCCTGTGCACGTCTGGTATGGCACTTGGGACGGTCGACCGGCCGATCGACCGGACCAGAAAGCTCTGCTCTCTGTTTTTCTTTTCTGCGGTCGACCGGGGTCAGCCAACGGTCAAAAATATGACCGTTGACGGTCGACTGGGCGGTCGACTGCCAGCCTGTCAGGCTGACAGATCAGCCTAACGACTATATATTGGAGAGGACTATAAATACCTCATCTCTTTGGGATTTTGACAAGACTTTTGACAATAAAATTTTTCCTACTTTCTGATTTTAAAATTAGTTTTCAAAGTGTTTTAGAGCCTCAAAGATTTCATCTTTATTGTTTTTCAAGGGTTTTGGAAAATCAAAGAAAACTAGGTTTTGGGATATTGTTTGGATTTCATTTCTATCATCTACAAGAGATTTCTAAGTAGTTTTTCTTTGTTATTTGCTTTCCAAAAACACCTTGATATCCACTTGAGCTATATCTTCTATCCTAGTCTATTAGGATCTTTGTTTTGAAAAAAGAGAAGTGTTTGAGGTTGATTAAGCCTCCAAGTTGTAAACCCTCCTTGTTTTTGTTGTATCCTCTTTGGTAAAGGTTGATCGGAGTGGTTATTGGTTTGTATCCCTCTTCGGTAGAGGTGATTGAGTTTGTTTGTTGGTTACGGGCCTTATCCCTCTTCGGTAGAGGTGAATGTAGTTATATTGTCTCGGTGGCATTGTACGGTTGAGAGAGGAGTT
This sequence comes from Agave tequilana, assembly GCA_038442645.1. Taxonomy (NCBI): domain Eukaryota; kingdom Viridiplantae; phylum Streptophyta; class Magnoliopsida; order Asparagales; family Asparagaceae; genus Agave; species Agave tequilana. Next base: position 105,854 of record JAVJIF010011071.1, on the reverse strand, counting down.
CGGTACTCCTTTAGTGGATTAGAAATCCTTCTCGGTGAAGGCGGGGACGTAGAGCTAGGGGCTTGAACCTCGGAACATATCATTGTGTTTGCGTTTGATCCATTGCCTCTAAACCCTCTCTCTCTTTTATTTGTGCATTGCATAATTCATATTGCCATATCTTATTTGCTTGTATTTGTGCCTTGAATTGATTCATATAGCTTATTCTTATATTGTAACGCCCCGATCCTAAAGATACGGAGTCGTTATGGCGACGTATATACGCGAGGATAATACCCCACGCATATACGCTAAGCTAAGTTAACCTGAACAAGTTATAAACTAAACCAGATCACTGCAATGATACATATAAGACTACACATGGTAACATATGAATAATGACAAGAATAAGGCAGTTGAAAGCGAAAAAGATAGAGTCATGAAATAACAAGAATATAATGACAGGCTAAATGCGACATACAAGAATCAAGGAATATAGCAGGAACATGAATGCAAAAGTACCAGAATAGAATAGGAAGAAGCTCCAGCTATTCGCAAAGCGTACCGTCTCATCGAATACCTGCACATTAGAAACAATCGTCCAATATTTGGACGTGCAAATCCAGGGTCGTCAGAACGCGACCATAGAGTGTGTGTGTAAAGGGGAAAGAACTCGTGCAGAAGAAACAATGTGCATAAATAGTAGTAAGAGCAACAGTAAATAGAAAAGGCTAAATAACAAGATAAATAGCTGCATAGTAATACACATGATAATAACATGAATAAAGGTAGAATATAACTGGCACAACTGTAAATATGCAATCAATGTCAAGGCGTGTAATCTATCACATGTCACTAGGTTGTATCTAAATCTGGTCATGGTTATAATAATCTGGTCCGGATTACAATCATGTATACAGTCATGTGATTATAGTCGGTCACAATATGCTATAAAACAATTTATTATCATTATTATGTCAGCGAACACCAATTGTCACATGCAATAGACGCATCCCATACTACGCCAACCACACGTGTCAATCAATGTCCTAAGTTATGAAATTAATAGAAGAGACTTTGTCCATGCTTTAGGTGGGTTCCGTACATACCCGGAACCACGGCCCAATCACCTGGCGCTGAACCAGGTCCTACCGCTAGGTAGTCAATAACTAACAATAACAATGTGTCAATACAATGACAATATGGACAATACGGGATGTCAGTCATCCCCCGAACCCTGCAGTGGAACCGTATCTCGGCTGCGCAACCTGTATCCTAGGTCCCCCAAAATACAGACGCTGTCTCCTCCATCAATTTCCCCAATCCCAGTGTAAGTTGTCAATTTACATTATTATTATTCAATTCAGTTAAATCAGTCAATGTCCATATTATTTAGAACACTGGGACGATACGGTGACAGTAACAATAACAGTACAGTAACAGTCAATCAGTAATCGTATACACGGTGAACAATATCAGTAACAGTAACAGTAACAGTAGCAGTAACCGTGTATACGATGAACAATAGGACTGTACCGTGGTTACGGTCAAACAATCATTTTCCCAGTAACTTCAATAACATGGATAAAATAACAGTAACAGTCTAGCTACTGCTCAATAAACAGTCTCAACTAAAGCTGACCATAATCTCATCCATCCATGTTAAAGAGATATCAATAACTAATCCATCAACTTATAGTCTCAATACAATTCTCATGAATCACTAAGTATCAGTTCGTATCAGTGCAATCCAAAACGGTGACTATCATATCAATGAATCTGTAATTAGTCCTCTCCTCAACACCAATATGTTCTAATCCTATACCCTCAACAACTGAGATCAAATAATAACTATTTTCAAACTCCAAGATGTAGATCACCATCATAATAAGTCATCTCTGCTAACTGAAATAATCAATAACCAATCATGAAGTATATGGTATGTCCTCGAGATCAACAAGTCAATACATATTGAATTTATATCTAAACAGTCAACATCCTCAATAAGTAATCTAGAATATCTACTCTTGATAATCAACATCAACAACATAGCATCTAACAGATCCCAAATGCCTGCAACGTCAATCTCACCACAATACAAGACAGGCTCCAATAAAAAGGAATATAGATCCTGGTAACCTCTAACTCAAGATCAATTTAAGTCACAACTCAACTAATCCAGTCATATCTGATATGTCCTCAATACTCACTAATAAAGTCAGGTCTAATTACTGATCATCATACAATGTAAATAGCATAAGTCCCAGATCAATCCAAAGTCATCCTATCTAACTTTACATTCCCAACAGTTACATGATCGTCAAGTATCAATATACATCAATGAATCTGATATAATAATTGTCATTCCAACATATATCCATAATCAGCTCAGCTCTCTCACTCTAACAATTTAATCTGATTCCCGAATCCTCAAGAATTCACACTTCTATTAAGATCAAACATGATATCCCAATGCTCGGTATCACAACACATACATGTATCTAAGTTCTATTAGATCAAGTCATTATCACTAATATCCATCTCCATTTTCCCTCATGCTACATCCTGATATGTCTACAACAATACTCTAGATATACATAGGACAACATGAGGGTTCTAACATGTATCAATAATCATGCATATCATATCCCTATACACCAACATGTAAAATAACAGGAGATGACCGTCCACCCCCACGCTCGATGATCTCCACACATAAACATGTAACATAAGAAATCTACTCAACAATTTACATCACATATAAAATAATATCTGCGATCATTCAATAAATAAAGAGAGAGAAAGAGAGAGAGACACTCACATTGGGGAATCTGCTCGTTACCGGGCGAGTCGCCGTTACGGTTGCTGTGGTGCGGTTCCTCGCTGTCGGACTGCATGGGAGGGTGGCCAGGGTACTGGAGAAGGCCACCGTGTCGGTCTCCGATGATGACCTGGCGTGGATCAGGAGAACGACCTGCTCGCCCGTCATGTGCGCTGGTTCTGATTGCCGTGCTGCCGCTCTCCTTCCTGGGCTGCTGGTCCGGATCTCACCAAACAAATCCTAAATGCTGTAACACGCAACCAATACATACAAATAATCATAAATACACGCTAAACACCCACACGTGCATACGAACATATACGCGTACACGTATACATACGTATACAAGCATACACATACATACATACATATTATATAAACATGCCTACACATTATATACTTACATATATATTAATGCGTAATTACACATATACCCATATACATTAATTTAATGCAAACATATCCAATTTAATAAATACCTATTATTAATTATAAATACCTATACATTATTTAATCCACAAACATGCATACACATGCTTGCATATCACCATCAAAGACACTCACGCACACACACAAACACACACATTTAATAAGAACTTCCCATTATTACGATATTGCCATAATACATGAAAATAACGCTAACCTCGGGGCAACTTGCGGTGCACCGATGGAGGCTCCGACGGAGGCGTCCGGGGTCGCGGAGGGTGTCGTTGGATAGAGCAACTCGCCGTGAAGGGCGTGGGGTGTCTTCGCGCTCGCCGACGTCGATCAACGGCGTCCCGCGGAGAGCCCGAAAATGGTTCGAAGTAAGGTGCTCACACATGAAATAAAACACACAAATAATCAACAATACCCATGCAATAAATTCATTAGCACAATTTATATCAAACACCACATGCACCAATTAAAATATATTTAATATTTGCAAGATGGGAGAGAATACTCACAGCCAATCAAAGGAAGGGGCCCACGTTGGCTTAGCCAATGGGGAAAGGAGCTCGGCCAATGGGAGGAAATTTGGCTTGCCCTTTGTTGTAGCCGTGAGCTAAACATGAAAAGGGACATCCAATGAAAACAAGGTACATACCCATCCATAAATTATAAATATAATTACATACATAATTCAACATACATATCAATTAACAATATCCAACAAGTTAATTAATACTACCCATCAACTAACTATGTATGAACATAAAATGAAAGTGAAAGGAAAAGGCAATGAATGGAGAAGCACTCACGTTCAAGGCACAGGTGTCTCGGCCTGGTGCTGTGGTTGTTGGAGTCAGCCAATGCAACACACCCACCTTTCAAATACATTAAACAGGGAAAGGCGGCCATTGGCTGGGGGTTTCGGCAGCATTATTCGCAAGGGAGAAGATGGGTGCAGGTTGTAAAATGTTGCGGCTTGGTAGGGCTGTGCTCCACAGCGCGCACGAGAGATCTCGCCAAGGAAGAGTGGTGCCCGGGCTGTGGGGTCCCTGCCGTGGTGGAGAAGCTCACGGCCAGGAGGGGTCTTACAGGATCTGGGCGCTCTGCGTGCTCGGGAGAGGTTGGGGCGCCAAGGCTGTGTGCGCCAGGCCTGCTGCGGAACTCGGCTGATGATGGAGCGGCTGGGTTGGGAGAGAAGGATTAGATTAGGTTTAGGGTTTGATTAGGATTAGGAAATATATATAGGGTGGGTTAATGGGTATTGGGTTTGCGGGTTAGGATCAAGGAATAGAAGTGGGTATGGATAGATAACGGGTATGGCATCGGGTCTCATAATGGGTATAAAGATCAAGACAACAAGAGTATGGATAATGGGCTAGAATCCAAATAGTCATAGGATCATCAATGGGCAAATGAAAGTAGGGAGAGAGGCAACAAGTGAACACAACCTGAATAAATAACATAAGTACCAATGCCAATATCCAAACTAAATAAATAAAATAATAGTAACGCAAATCATAATTACTGAATGCCAACAATAGAATAATAATACATTAACAATAAATAATAATCACAATGGAGTAAAAATATTAATAAACAATAATGACCTTAATGAAACACTGGAAATAAAATTTAAATATCAATCAATAATAATAATGGTAATATAAAATGTCAAATTACTATCTACTGTCTCAAAATAATTTTCATACTTAATAATAATAATCTTAGGAAAAATAATAATTTAACTTGATTAAATAAAAATACTCATTAACTCAAAATAAATACTTGGAGAAAATAAAAATACAGTAGTTTAGATTAGGGATATTACATATTGCTTGGTTGTTTGTGTGCCTCACTTATACTTAACCACGAGAGCTTCATATAGCACATTAACCCTTATCTAGGGGAATCAAGAGGAGTTAGTCCAGAGTCCTTCACGGGGAATTCGGCTACACTTATTGGTTGTATTAAGTTTGTGCAAATTTGTTTTAGCTTTCGCATTTAGTTTTTAGATTAGCCATATCACCTATTCACCCCCCCCTCTAGGTGATTTCAGACCCTACGACCAAGAACGTGATGGAGTATGCTAAGGAGGGCAAGACTCAAAGGTTCTGGCTAGAAGGAGATCTGCTTTATATAAAGGGGAGGCGGTTGTATGTGTCGCTGGTCGGGAACCAGAGGATGGAGCTTCTCAAGGAATGCTATGACTTCTAGTGGGTGGAACATCCAGGTGTGCACCGTACCTTAGCTCTCACAGAAGAAAATTATTATTAGCCCGCATGAGGGCTGATGTTGAGGCCTATGTGAAGACTTATCTTGTGTTCCAATAAGACAAGATAGAGTAAAGGGTACCGACTGGATTGCTGGAACTACTACCTATTCCAGAGAGACCTTGGGAAAGCATCTCTATGGATTTCATCATGGGCTTACTCAAGTCCGAGGGGTGCAACATTATTATGGTGGTGGTCGACCGTTTTTAAAGTACGGCATCTTCATTCTTGCCCCAACCAAGTATCTAGCCGAGGTAACAACCCCACTATTCCTGAAGCATGTGGTGAAATATTGGGGTTTGTCTAAGACGATCGTGAGTGATCGAGATGGCCGCTTCACAGGTAGGTTCTGGACGTAGTTCTTCAAGCTCATGGGGTCAGATTTAAACTTCTCCACTAGCTTCCACCCTCAGACGGATGGCCAGACAGAGTGGGTGAATGGCTTGTTGGAGGTCTACCTGAGACACTATGTGAGTGCCAACCAGCAAGATTGGGCGAAGCTTTTAGACATAGCCCAATTCTCCAATAACCTACAAAGGATTGAGTCTACTGGAAAGAGTCTGTTCGAGATCGTCACTGGAGAACAACCGCTTACTCCTAACTCCATTGCTACATGCTACAAGGGAAGTAGCCCGACTACCTATAAATTTGCTAAGGGGTGGCAAGAGCAGAACGAGCTGAAATGTTCGCGCCTAAGCAAGGCGGCCAAGAAGATGAAGAATGCAAGAAGAGGAGGCATATGGAATATCAGGTTGGTAACCTGATCGTTGTCAAGCTTTCTGCTTTGGATCGTCGCTAGGGGCTATACAAGAGCTTGGTAAGGAAGTACGAAGGCCCATTTTCTATTGAGAAAAGCGTGGGGAATGTATCCTATAGGGTACAACTTCTCCCAACGGTGAGTATCACCCAGTCTTTCATGCGAGCATGTTAAAGCCTTACCATAAGGACGCGGAAGATCCAGATCGTGAAAAATTCAGTCGAGCACTAGCAGGAATTTGCATAGAGTTTGACAAGGAAGCAGAGGAGATCATAGTAGACAGGACGGTTCGTGAAACGAACAACCACCCGAGGTTGAAATACTTTGTAAAGTAGAATGGATTGCCAGAGAGCGAGAGCAGTTGAGAATCAGCATGAGCTCTTTAGCAGTTCAAGAACTTGATCGAGAAGTTTCATCGGAAGAAAGTTCAGCGATGAGGGCATCGCTCGGATTGGTGGGGGAGAATGTCATGAATCGCTCCATTTGGTGCACTTGGACTCACCTTGGGCTCATTTGGCCTCATCCTATGTGGTGGAACACTTTAGGGAGTTTTTGAATGTTCTAGAACAATATTGTAAATACCATGTAAAGAGGGATATTCCATAGAAGATTCCCTAGAAGATTCTAGAATAAGATAATTAGGGATGAATACATGGGAACTTCTAGATATTCTAGAATCCTCCAAATCTAGAGAGTTCTTGTACAAGCTCTTACCTATAAATAGGGCCAAGGGTACTTATTTGTAAACAACCAAGTAAGAGTAAGCAATATAAGCTTCTATTTCTTCTCCGAGTGTTCTCTCTCTTTCTTAAGTGAGTGTGAGGTTTAGGCTAACTTAGCTTCGCTTCTAAGGAGAAAGAGCGAGCTAAGTGCAGCGCAGGTTTGAGAGGTTCAAAGTCAAAAGAATTCCGCCCGTAACACTGACACCCTGCACACTTCTGTGTACGAAAGCAATACGCACCAGTCTCATCGTTTGCAAAAAATAAATAGCACTCGTGAGGTCACCTGTGTTACTCTTATATAGAGAAGTGTGTAAGTTTTAAACATGTAATGGAGAAGCGTGAACATGTGAGCAAAATTTCAGAATTGCATGCACAAGTTATCGTCACTCTTGCGGTTCAGAAAATTAGGGCAAGAACTATTCCAGGCCATGTAATCTTCTAATAAACAAAGTTGAGTTCTGTATATCAAACAAAAAAAAAAAGCAGTGATATGTGAGTTTAGCAATTCATGTGGCAAGCAAGTATTGAGCAGTTGCTCTAAGTTACCGATTATCAAACAAATTGTAACTGGCAATTGCTTCCTGATTGTTGTTTAAGACAAGAAGACCCAAATACGAACACAAATATGGCATACACAATTTCAACCGCGTTAGATTTCTGATGTTCATCATACAAACAACACGTTCTGCACCGGATGCCATTAGCATAAAAGTAAGTGATTTTCTCCTGTTGTACATTCTCCATAATAATGGATAGAAGAACATAACTTTCTTCCCATACGAGCATAATGACCAGCTGAATCTCCAAAATTTGCAACAACTTTGAGCTCAATACATCGTCTTTTCAACCTCGGCAAAACAATTGTGTAATAAAAAATGTACAAATGTAGTCAAACTGAACAAATTTTCGAATACAGCAAGCTACAATCACTAATTATATCAACCTGAAACGTATCATGCAAGGAGATGCAAATTATAATGTACTAATAAAATGAATTATACTATCTGCAGTACTGTACGCGCACGAAAAATCGAAAGAGGATTCGCTGTAAAATTTCCTTGGATCAATTGAAAGATTACAACAAAACAGTTTTTCCGACTACAAGGGAGGGAGGATGTTGAGTCTTGAATCCTCCCTTTGTTTAAGGCTGGGCTCTTCAAGTGGCGGTGGAGAGTGAATCTTGTTCTCCGTTGACCGGGTGAACGTTGAGATCTTCTGGGGCTCTTCTCTTCGGGTGGTTGACGGAGTAACACATCTCTGTCGACCAAAACTCTCAAAGAGATTGTCGGCAAAGACTAACTTGAACACAACAAGTTTTCTGAAGGGTTGGACTCTCTCTCCTTTCTCTCAGAGTTCTTTTCTCCCAAAAAAAAAATCTGACCCCTTCTTCATAGCAACGGGGCTATTTATAGAGGTTTCAGGGGCGTACGTGCCTCCTAAAAACACTCCGTAATGGGGGCTAACTTTCCCCGTTATGTGGGCCGTGATTGACCCTATAACCGGGACGGTTACAACTGAGACGTGGGTTTCGACCCTCGCGCCTTGGTACTGCTGAGACGCGGGTTTCGACCCACGTGCCTTGGTGGGGCTGAGACGCGGGTTTCAACCCACGCGCCTTGGTGCTGCTGTGACGCGGGTTTCGACCCTCGCGCCTTGATGCGGCTGAGACGCGGGTTTCAACCCACGCGCCTTGGTGCTGCTGTGACGCGGGTTTCGACCCTCGCGCCTTGATGCTGAGACGCGGCCAAAATTAGCTTTGCGTCTAGAACTTAGAATTCTGCTTTTCAATGGCTTGTCTTCTAGTGATTTTTAGACAGCCAACAGAACCCCCTCCAAAGTTTTCGACATTCCGCAGTTAAGAGGGACGGATTTCGAAATACTTTGGACTCTAGCTGAGCTCACCCTTATGACTGGACTGTCAATGCTCCGGGTTTGATCTTATCTGGAGTATGGTCTTCGTGAGTGTACTGTGAAACTCTCTGAAGCCACCAAAGTTGATCGTGTTGAGTGTCTAGATGCACAGTCTAAACCTCCCCGATTGCTTTAAGTCTGTCGTGGGTGCACTTTAAGCCAGGGGTGGACAGTCGTCTGCTTGTGCCAGTGTACTGTTGAACCGATTTGCAGAAGTAAGGACTGAACGCCAGTTCTTTTGGGACGCAGGGATAGTACTGCTTTTAGAGATGCGACTTTCATAGGGTGCATCTTTTGGAATGAAAACGCGACTGTTATTCCATAAGGCAGATGCGATTTTTGTCTGGGTCTGGAAGGATGCGAACTTCGAAGAGACGCATCTTTTTGGAGTGAAGCCGTGACTCTCTGGACGCAACTATGGCCGTGCTGAAAGGATGCGTCCATTGAAGAGGCGCGACTGTTGGGTGCGAATCCGCGCCATACCATGAGTGCACTGCCACGTGTCCTGTGGAACCGACGGGACACCTTCTTTTTGGCGTGCGAACTTCATGCTGCATTAAATGCACTGTCCACGCGTCAGGCCGTGATTCGACGTCGAGCCAAGCGCCGCGTATCTTTGCGAATCGCCGTGCCTATAAATGGCAACAGTCGTCGAGAGAGAGTCATCATTTAGTCTCCTCCTTCCTTTAGCAGTCCCATACTTGGACTATTTTCTTTTAAAAAGCGAGTGCTCTGAGAGACTCCATCTTCTCCCTTCAAGGACTTTACCAGGGGCTTGCCTCCATGGACGAAGATGACCCGAGGTTTCATGCTTCTGTTTGGTCTCTTCGGAAGATTACCACTGTCAAGTGATTTCAATAACAGAAAGCGTCTCCTTGAGCACCTTTTATGTCCGCGCTTCGATGCAGAGAGTTCAACTCTTAATAGAGGCCTCTGCGGGTACGCCTTCTCGGTTTGCCATGACATTTTTAACCCAACTAAGTTTGAATTTTGATATCTCTTAAAGAGATTCATCATCTGGATTTTCTCCTAAAGTCTTAGTTGGTGCATTCCTCTTTTAGAAGTTGCACCATTTGACTTAAACTTCTCTGGACGCGAGTATAGTAGACTTAGGCGCCCGGCCGCAGGTTTTGCACATAGAGCTCGCGTCTTGAGGCTGTCGACTTAGGAGAATTTCAACTCAGACTGAAGGTCTCAGGCCTGAATCTTACAACTCCAGTTCATCCGATAGGGAGACGGCAATTTTCGCGTCTGATTCTCTTCGCGTCTCATATTTTAGACGGGGTACAAAACTGTGGTCGAACTCTGTATGTTGTCACAGCTTTGATCGCGTCTGTTTCTGCCGCCGCAGAAGTTTGGTTCGCTGCGCGGGTCATTCCTGCGTTTGAAGATTTCAGCAATAACTGCGTCTGTCACTGTAACGGTCCCAGCTTCTAATAAGCAAGATTAGTGCCACAACACATATCTATTCCAAACCTCTTCTTGTATATAAATCCGGAAAAATTCGACAGCATTTCCTCTAAAAATTCGCCTTTTTCCACATACAGAAAGTAGTAATTTCGGCTCCAAGGCCTACTTATTTCCATAAAAGATTTCGGCCACATGGCCTACTTATCATAAGGTATAAGATCTCACAAGCACCACATTTCAACCTTAAGTAAGTTTCCACAATATGCTTACACAATTTGTTCTACTACATATCCATCAAGGCATCAATTATCAACATGATACTACCAACATGATCACAAGTCTTAGATTCACCAACAACCAAGCATCACAAGTTCTAGTTTCAAATTATTACAAGGAAGGAGTTACATTAGGTAATAGCATCATAGCACATTTATCTAGGTAGTACTGAAACGAAAACATACATGTGTGCACATAGTAGACAAAAACATGTTAAGAAAGTATGTCGTTCTGTCCATAACTACTTTCCACGCTACAATATGCCTTTACCTTTGTCCAAACCTGAAAGGGGGAAAAGAAAAAGAATGAGCTCAACGGCTCAGCGAGTAAATTACATAACACTAGAAGAATGATAACATGGATATTCTATCACAACATACCTTGCGGGGCCCGAGGAGACCTTACATGAATGTAAATACCCTTACCCCTATTATCCTTACCCGATTTAATAGTTACAAGTTACAATTGCTAGACTTCCTTTTTGATTACTAAAAGTTCTTCCAAGTATATACGAGAGCGAGATCGTTAATTGATCTCCTCCATGGATATCTCTACACACATGTTCTTACCTTGCCCAAGACTTTATTAATTAATATCACATTCAAAGACTTATCGACAATACAATATTTCATTATTTACTAAAACACATTCACATACTACCCTATTCATAGGGTGCTATTTTACCCCGTCTTCTCCCACCTACCGGCTCCCGCCCGGCCCCTTCCTCCTTGTAAAAGCAACTCAAAATCATATACAGCATATGGAATAAACATATATATTTATATAATGTAAGTGTACATGTATGATTCACATGACCCCCGTCTTCTCTCTCCTACCGCTCCCGCCCGGCCCCTTCCTCCTATGTTTATATAAAAGCATGCACCAGCATTAATCACCGTCTTCCCCCTCCTACGGCTCCCTCCCGGCCCCTTCCTCCATGCAATTGCCAAATACAATAAATCAACATACCCTCGTATACTTCTTACAATCATCACACTCAGGCATAATGCATATTATCATATACTATTGCATAAGTTACACAATTAGCATGCTTTGGTAAAGATCACACAATCAACAAGCTCAAGTATAAACCACACACTCAACATACTACTATACAAGTATTGCCACAAAAATATTCGTACAATAATGAATCATGTGGACACGCATAAGTCTCATGATTAGAGGTTTACTATTTCACATACCTAGGATATAACATAAACATCACATACATTTATGTCTTCTACCGAATTTATGTTAAAAGGTCTTAGGAATCTACCATCCTTCACCATACACTTCACATATGTAACATTACATAGCGCTAATTGTCACTAATACCTAACATACACATCTTATGTCCCAACCCTCTAGGGAAAAGAATAAACATGCCACTAGTCCCATGAAAACTAATCTACATGTCACTACCTTACATTGTTCTACAACATTTTCCCAATCCATCCTAACTTCCCTACATCAAGTAATTAATTTAAAGTCATGATTATGTAAAGCATAGTGTGAGTAGTAATCTACTCACTTGATAGATGAATTCCCTCTTGTGCTCCTTGTTCAATCTCTCCACCCAAAATCCTAAAAAGGGACATAGAAACATCTCTTAGTCATGCAATTAATCAAAAAGAGGGAAGGACTAGTGGAGTAACAATTTACCTTCAACCCAATTTAGTCTCTGAAAATTGGGAGTTTGAAATCAATATCTCAGATTTTAAGGTTTTGCTTCTCCTTGCAAAACAACCTAAAATCTGGTTCTTCCCCACTTCTCCGGCCAACAACAGAGGGTCTCACCGTCAAAACCAGGCCGACTCGCGGCCTGGTGCTGCCGCGTTCGCGCGGCTGTGCGCAGCTGCGCGCGGCTGTGCGCGGCCGCGTGGTGGCGCGCGGTCGCGAGTCCCACCCCTGGCTCCGGCAGGGGGTTCAACTGGAAGAGAGAGAGAGAGTGGGAGGGAGGAGGGATCTAGGGTTCAGGTGGAGGGGAAAAATCTTTTACATAGAGGAGAGAAACTCTCCCTCAGATCTGAACGTAAGGGAAAGGGTACATTTACATAGAGGCCCCCAAGATCTTAATTATTACCAAGATAGCCCATCCCCCATATTACCACTTGGCCAAAGCTAGGATCAAGATGATCCTAGCCTTGCATCTCATCTCTCCATGCACACCTAACCCCTTCCACTACTCCAAATAAAAAATATAAATACCAAGTATATTTATTTAGGTATACTCTATTTTGGGAATACTTTTAGATATACCTAAAAATGTAAATATCTAAGATATACTCCCATTTACCCTAGTATCTTATTTATATTAGCATAAAATACCTACATATATTTTCTATGTATTCCAATTTATGCCATATATCCAAAAATGGAAGTAATTCAATCATAAAATAAAATATTAATTCTTGGGTATCCTTATTATTTTTGTGTTCGAATTAGGAAGGAGAATCATAAAAAAAATAAATAAATCCTTTATGACCGATGATTAATATAATATGGAGATAAAAAAATCGGCTGTTACAGTCCTTAGTTCTTCTGTTGAAGTATACTAAGCTTCAGATCTTCTAATTTTTGTTTGCTTCATGCAGATAGGCTTGATCATCCTTTTCATGCTCGCTGGGCCCTTGGGAGAATATATCGGCCAGCGAACATGGTCGATGGTCGATCACAGGAGAAGAAGTCATGACTCCTGCCTTCAGGAGATTGGGACCGGACCCTCGCCAAGATCTCTTTGGATTCAATGCACCAGTCATGCTTCTTGGCATGGCATGTCAGAGTGAGTATGGCGGGGGATATAGTGGTTGTTATGTCCTTGGATTCTCCCTTCACCTACCCCAGAAGTGACATCGATGAGGACTCCATGCTCATTGAATGACTTTCTGGTGGTGGAGATGTTCATCAACGAAGGATCATACCCCGCTGCTTCGGATGGTCAGCTGGAATCAGAAAATTCTGGCGCGTTTCGATCTCAAGAACACCATTACTCTTGGTCAATGATGGGCTCTTTCGATGTTTACATCATGCGTCGTGTGCAATCAACATCCGAACGCAGTTAACAGTGCTCCACCCATTTTTTGGGGCCCTTCCAAACATCTTGTATTTGGAGTAATGAGTCCAGCTTCAAAGAGTGAGTGCAACCTTTGAGAGAAAGGGACTTCTTTGTGTACTCCTGTATTGTAACACTCAATCTTATTGTATAAGAGAGCGTTTTGTATCACTTTCATATGCCTGGATATAAATAAAAGTGACACTTTCTTTTTTGTCTCTTCTATTGTCTTGAACTCTCTCTTTTCTTTTTGTTAGACGCATAGAAGTAAAGAATCTTTGGCTTGTCAAAACTATGATGATAATCTTGACAAGTCAAATTTTGTGGAGAAAGATCCAATTTCAGGAACCCCACAATACTGTCAGAGGTGCAATATTAACTTGACAAGGATAAAATGATTTTTGGTGGACGTGCCACTTTATAAAAGAAAGTAACAGGTCGAATTGGTACCCCCAGGAAGGTGAGCTTTTATCAAAGGTTTAAGCTCAACTGGAGAGTTGATGAAAACACTGTTAACGGTGTAATGTTAACCTAACAATGTTTTTAGGTAGACTTGTTGTTCTGTTGAGGAGAATAACAAGTGAGACTAGGCTCGCGGGGAGTCTAGGAAAATCTTTACTGTTAGAGGTATGATATTAACTTAACGGGTTGAATGTAGTCTTGTCAGAAGTGTAATGTTAACTTGACAAGAATGTGAGTCAGAGATGTGATATTAACTTAACTCAAAAGCTTTTCAGTTTTATTTGGGAAAACTAAAAGTGTCACTGTCATAGGTGTAATGTTTAACTTGACAATGGGGGTAATACTAGAGGTGTAATATTAAACTTGGCATTGGTCATCTCGACTTTGACAAGGAAGTCCGAGGGAAAGTCATGGTCTTAAGTGTATTGTTGAACTTAGCAATGACCTGGATGCTAGAGGTGTAGTATTAAACTTAGCATTGTTTATTTCAGCTTCGATATGGAAGACTGAAGAAAAGATGACTGTCAGAGGTGTGATGTTAACTTGACAGAAACTCGATGTACTGTTTAGAAGTATAATATTAACTTAACAGTAATTTGTCAGAGGTGTGGTATTAACTTGACAGAAATTAATTTGCGATATGAGCAATTTGAGGACCTGTCATTCTATTGATGAGAATTGACAAGTGAATTTTGAAGTGCCAGAGGTATAATGTTAACTTGGCAAGTTTGAAAGCTTGTTACTCCATGTAGAGTTGACAAGTAAAGTTTGTACTCGACAAGAGGTATTGAAAGTTTTCATTACCAGAGGTATAGTGTTAACTTGGTAATGATTGTATTTTATAGACCTACCATTCTGTGGATGAGAATTGGTAAGGGATTTTTAGAGGGAAGAGCGGAACTACATCCACTTAGGATTTTTAGCAAACCCTCAGCTGTCAACGGGTTTGATACACCTTTACCAACCACCGTTTGAGTTGGGTTAGCCATGCTATTCCCCTCAGCATGATGAGTTGTCGAAAACTTATGTTGGGCTTAAAAGCCAACATTTCCTCTATCCTTAGCCGTCGGTGGCGTCGGATCAAATGGGAACATGTCCCTTAGGATTTTTAGCAAATCCTCAGCTGTCAACGGGTTTGATATGCCTTTACCAACTACCGTTTGAGTTGGGCTAGCCATGCTATTCCCCTCAGCATGATGAGTTGTCGAAGACTTATGTTGGGCTTAGAAGCCAACATTTTCCTCTATCCTTAGCCGTCGGAGGCGTCGGATGTTAATGAAGAAGCTCTTCTTGTTTTGATCAGAGGTGTACTTTTAACTTGATCGGAGGAGGAGTACTATTAAGGATAGTACTTCTTCAAGAATCTGCCATTGATCGGCATCATGAGTGTATCGCCATTTGAAGTTATGAGGCGATATGATCCATTTGAGTAGACTGACTCCACTACAAATGGTCCTTCCCATTTGGGTTGGAATTTTCCTTTCGTCTTGTGCGTCATCACCATGGGTCTTCTGACGGCTAAGACAAGTTCGCCTTTCTTGAAAGTTCGCACTTTAACTTTCTTGTTGAAGGCTCTGGTGATTCGAGCTTGGTAAATCTCGATTTGTTGTTGGGCCTGCAGACGCTTATCGTCTAAGGCCTCTAATTCCTGGAGTCGCTGTCGATGCTTCTCCTCTGTTGTCATCTCCGCTGTCAAGGCGACGCGTGGAGATGGAATTTGGATTTTCAGTGGAAGCACGGCTTCACACCCATATACCAAAGAAAATGGCGTAGCTTTAGTCGGGGTTCGCACAGTTGTGCGATAAGCCCATAAGCATTCACCTAGCTTATCGTCCCAGTCACGTTGACTTTTCGAGACGAATTTCTTGAGAAGTTTGCCGATGGTTTTGTTGAAAGCTTCTGCGAGACCATTAGCGGCGGGGTAGTATGCCGTTGAGGACACACTCTGGATTCTGAACTTGGCGCAAAATCTCTGGAAAGCCTGGCTGATGAACTGGGGTCCGTTGTCATGGACAATTCGTCGAGGTACACCAAAACAGTAAATGACGTGATGTTTCACGAATTTGATCACATCAGACAACTTCACCTCCTTCAAAGGAACGGCCTCAGCCCATTTGGAGAAGTAATCGGTTATTGCCAAAATAAACCGATGTCCTTTTGATGATGGAGGGCTGATAGGGCCAACCACATCCATCCCCGACATTTCAAATGGCCAAGTAGAAGTCGTGGAGTGAAGGTAGCCTGGCGCTTGATGGATGAAATCGCCATGTATTTGGCAGGCGTGACATCTTTTGGCATAAGTGATGGCATCAGCGATCATCTTAGGCCAATAATATCCCAGCCTTTGGAGTCGGTATGCAAGTTTTGGGCCAGGTTGATGGGCTCCACACATACCGTCATGGACTTCTGTCAATATTTCCTGTGCCTCTTTTGTGAAAGGCAGCGGAGCAAGATCCCGTCGTGTGATCGACGATACAATGTTCGTGTAATCGCATTATAGTAGAATTTGGGGGCTTTCCTTCGAATGGCAGCCGCTTCCTTGGTGTCCTCAGGCAAGATGCCATACAAGACATAATCAATGTAGGGGAATCGCCAGTCTCTAGGCTCTGGACCGATTGACAATTCCAGCGCTTCTTTGTTTTGAGAATCTCCTGTTGGCTCCTGGTAATCCTCAGGAGCAATTCTCGGACAATACAGGTCGTGGCTGTGGACAAATATCTTCTCCACTGTTCCAGCCGGTAGAGCTAAAGAGGCAGCGAGAGACGTCAGTGCGTCTGCATGCGCATTTTGCTTGCGTGGTACATGGTCGATGTAGAAGTTTGTAAACTTCCCAGCCATGTGGACGGTTGCGTTGTAATAGGGTACTAGGTCTTCATGTCTGACTTCGTACTCCCCGCGAACCTGGCTAACGATGAGTTTGGAGTCACCATATGCCTCGAGATTTTTAACACCAATCTCATCGGCGAGTTGCATCCCAATCAAGAGGGCGTTGTACTCCGCTACATTGTTGGAGCAGGGCTCGGTTAACGAGACAGCTCGAGGATCACATAGTTCTGTGGGAAGACGAGTACTACTCCTACTCCTGCCACTATATGTTCTTTTGGGCTTGTTCTCGATGCACCGTCAAAGAAAAGTTGCCACACCTGCCCTTCGAAGGATGTCTGGGTCTGGCAGGCTTCAGTGACCTCGTCTGGGAGATCTTCGTAAAGTTGGGCTACCCTCGGATCTGGATGCTCACCCAGGAAATCTGCCACCGCTTGACCCTTCACGGCTTTTTGTGGTAAAAAGTGCATTTCATATTGGGATAGCAATATGGCCCATTTTGCCAGCCGGCCGTTCAATGATAAAGGCTTTGTCATAAGTAACCTCAAGGGGTTGACCTTTGAGATGATGTTTATTGTTTGGCCTACCAAATAGTGTCGCATTTTCTGAATAGCAAACACCAATGCCAAACACTCTTTCTCGATCGGGTTTGTACCGATGTTCGGCTCCGATCATTGTTCTACTCAAATAGTAGATTGCTTGCTCTCGTCCTTGATCATCATTCTGAGCTAGTAGAGCTCCTAAAGAATGATCCATTGCTCGGACGTATACCATAAAAGGTTTTCCAGACACTGGAGCTGTAAGGACTGGCGTTGTGTGAGGTACTTTTTAATTTCTCAAATACTTGCTGGCAAGCGCTGTCCCAAATGAACGAAATGCCCTTCTTCATTAATTTGAAAAAGGTTGGCATCTTCCGGAGAGATTTGAGATAAACCGTCGGATGTACGCCAATCGACCTTGCAATCCCCTGAGCTCCTTGAGGTTTCTCGGCGGTTGTATTTCCTGGATAGCGCGAACCTTTTCTGAGTCCACATGAATCCCCGTAGAGGTTACTACAAACCCTAGGAATTTTCACTGGCCACCCTCAGGAAGGACTTGGTGAGGTTCATCTTCAATTGATGAGCCCGCATGATACCAAAGACAGCCTTCAGGTCAGATATGTGATCACCTTTAGCGCGGCTTTTTACTGCAATGTCATCAACATAACATTCCACCGTTTTGCGCATGTGCTGATGGAAAATGGCATTCATGGCCCTTTGATATGTTGCCCCTGCATTCTTCAGTCCGAAGGGCATGACGGTATAGCAGTAGACCCCTAGTGGTGTTCTGAAGGAGGTGTGCTTTTCGTCATCAGGATACATTTTGATTTGATTATATCCTGAGAATCCGTCCATGAAGGACATTCGTTCGAATCCACATGTATTGTCAATCATGACATCTGTGATTGGCAGTGGGAATTCGTCCTTGGGACAGGCCTCGTTCAGATCACGAAAATCGATGCAGATTCGGATCTTTCCGTTCTTCTTGGCAACGGGACGATGTTGGCTACCCAGTCGGGATGTTGTTCTTCCTGATGAAGCCAGAATCTATAAGCTTTCTGACTTCTGATTGAATTGCCTCCATTATCTCTGGGCGGAATCGTCGTTGTTGTTGTTTGACGGGCTTTACGTCCGAATTGATGTTGAGGCGGTGCATAGCCACTTGAGGATCAAGTCCGGGCATGTCTTCGTAATTCCAGGCGAAGACGTCTATATACTCTTGTACAAGAGATATTAGATCCTTTTTCTCCGAAGGTGACAGGCCGTCACTTATGAAGATGGGCTTAGGATTAGCCTCATCCTCCAGATTGATCTGAACAACCTTGTCTTCTGTGGGTGGCTCTCGCTGTTCAAAGCGGGTATCCCAAAGAGTATTTAAATGTTTGATCCAAGGATCTGTATCGGATTGGATCACTTCTTCATCTCCGTCTTCCAGGTGGCTTGTTGAAACCATGTTCACTGAAATTTCTCTGAAGATGTTGCCGACACTGACATCTGACTCTCATGATGACGTGCCTGAAGAGTAATCGTGACCTGACGACTCTCCAGAATCAGAGGCTGATGGAGCCAGAGTTGATACATAGCCCAACCCCCTGCGAGTCTGATGATAATAATCAGGCACTTTTTCTTTCGGCACAAAGGATCGAAGTAGCGTTCTCCTTCCTTTGCCAAAGTTCAACCCGGGTCCGCTTGTTAGATTATATCCCATGTTTTTCATCATTGTGAGTGCCTTTGGCTCATAATGACTGAACTGAGGGGATTCCTGCTCGCCTTCTGATTCTTCATGGGTCATCGGTTCGGATTCAATTCGTCCGAAAAGAATTGGTCTTTGGCCTTTCCGTCTTGCTGGAACCATGAATATAGCTTCTTGTGCATCACCGGCATTTCGACATGTCTCGAAGGATGATTTCATTGGTACATGCAATGATACCAAAGCATCCATTGCCGGCCAGAGATCATCATCCACATCAGTGCTAGTGTCTAAAGGCACTGAATCAGAAGCAAATACAGAGAAATACGCCAAATCTAATTCTTCATTAATATACCATCCGCCTACATCGTCGGTGGTATTATCAATATCGAGCTTATTAGTGCTCGTTACAGGTGGATCCAGCTCCCACATGCACTCTTCTTCTTCGAGCTCGGTGTCAGCTTCGTTACCAGAGTCGGACTCCTCTGGTTGCGGGATTTCATCTGTGTCTACAGATTCCTGGTACAGGAGGGAATCTGTGAAATAATTCTCCACTCCCTTGAACGGATGCCTTTCGGCAATCAACGTTCGCACCTTTCCACTTCCGTCAATGTATTTCATGACTTGGTGGAGAGTAGAGGGAACGATAGAATTGCGATGAATCCACGGTCGTCCCAGCAACAAGTTGTAGGAGGTGTTAGCATCTATGACGTAGCATGTCACCTCTGACTTTAGGTCTCCAATCTGGCATTTGAGCTTGACCTTCCCCATTGGACGGGTACTATTGGCATTGAACCCGTAAATAGTAGTCTGGGTGGCGCTCAAACGGTGAGTAGGAATCCCGAGATGTTGCATGACTCGGCGAGGCATAATGCTCAATGCGGACCCGGGATCTACCTGAATGCGGTTCACCTCAGATGATCCAATATACCCTGCGAAGTAAAGGGGTCGATTGTTTCCCTTTGACTTGCATATCATCTGCCATGAAGGTGATGCAGGGAATATTTTGGGAGGCGTGGAGGCAATCCTCTACATCTTCCTCCTTTGGCCCGATCGGTACCTGGGTCATGAAGACCTCAGCATTAGCCAGAGCTTCTTGTAGAGCTTCTCTGGTCGACTTTGATAGCCTAAGAAGCTCATAAAGCGTAATCCGCGCCGGGATGTTGGCTAGTTGAGCCAGGACATCAAAGCGGTAAGGTGCTATGGATCCTTCCGCTAAGTCTTTTGAAAGAACTCTGGAAAACCGAAGCTCTTTCTGTTTCTCCACAGGTTGCTTTGTGGAGGGCTTGGCTGGCTCTGCAGCGGGTCTTGGAGGAGTTACCACCATTTCGTCATACTTTTTCAAATATGACTGCCCTGAACGGGTTTCCGCTACCAGTTGACTGGGTTCTGTGGCCAGAACTATTGTTTCCTCTTCCGAATCGGTCAGCGAGGGAACATCAGTCTCTGCTTCCCGCGATGAGGCGCATACCACATTACAGGATGTGGCCTTTGCTTTGCCTTTGGACTTCCTGTTGGTCACAGTAGTCCATTGCTGGCCATCAACAAGGTTAGGGTGAACCCACATGACTTCTCCCTGAGGTGTGAAAACGGGTATCAGGCCCTTCTCTTGCTGTTGGTGAGGGTCTGTGTTGACCATTCTCAGCTCTCCTCTTGGGATAGGGACTACTCCAGAGGGTGTTGGAGGTTGCCTTCCAAATGGAGGAATGACGTCATATTGGCCGCCACCTTCTTCTGCTCTGGACGGAATTTTAACACCTCCGCGTCAATCAGAGCCTGAAGGATGTCCTTGAAGACATAACAGCTCTTGGTGGGGTGTCCCAACATCCTGTGATACATGCTGTAGCTGGGATTGTCGGTTTTACCGACTTCTTCAGGGCACCTAGCTTCAGGAAGCTTCAGTCGATTGCTCTTGTTAAGTAATTTGAAGAGTGAGTCGACATGTTCATCCTTGAAGGAATACTGCTTGTTGGCGCGTGGTTGGCTTGAAGAGCCACTCCCTTTAACCGGTTGAGGCATGACAGAAGATTTGGTTTCTGTCGCCAAGTTGTCCTTCCGTTTGGTTTGGAGGGATGTGTCTGGCGCACGCCTTGCTGTCCTCTCAGGTCGAGGTTTGTTTTCTTCTGCCCTGACCCGAGCGACGATTTCCTCAGCCTGTTCACCTTGTTGGATCAACTGCTTCCAGGTGCGGCTTTCGGCAACTCCTATTTGGGCAAGGAGCGAAGTTTGGAGATTATGGCGGCATGTTTCCACCAGGGTGACCTGGGTCATACCGCTTGGACATCGGAGGGTTACGTTCCGAAATCTTTCTACGAAAGACTTAACGGACTCTCCCTTTCGCTGTTTGGTGGCTAAAAGGGTAGGCATGTTGACCTCCGAGTCATCTTCAAAGAAGCGCGTCAGAAAGAGCTTCTCCAAGTCACCCCAATTCTTGATGGAGCCCTCTGGGAGCTTCATGAACCATTCAAAGGCAAGCCCTTTTAGGGTGCCGATGAACAAGCGTGCTAGAATGGCATCATTATCTACCACATTCCCTGTTTGGGATTTAAAGTAGTAGATATGCTGGTTCGGTGAACCTTTCGCATCGAATGCTTGGAGGGTTGGAGCCTTAAACTTGGGCGGGTATGGGACCAGGTCCCACTCGGCCGGATATGGCCGGACCACTCCTGTCTCCTAGAGGCTTTTCGGTTGGTAAGGGCCTCAAGACGCTGCTCCAACTGATTCATTCTTTTAGAATGAACTTTTTCCTGGTCTTGGTCGTCTTTTTCCTACGATGAGGACTTAAACGAATCAGAAGTAGACTGCTCCTTCTCTTCTATATGCACATAGGACGAGCTTTCCCCCTCTTTTCTTTTGCCTTTAGACTTCTTAGAGGAGGCTTTGTTAGTTGACTTCCTCTTGTCTTCAAGCAACTGTGCGAGCATCTGCTTGAGAGAGTCGATAGATTCTTGCTGAGTGCGAATCATCTCGAATTGTTCCTTCTGGACCTGGGCTTGCTGCTCAAGCGCTTGGCGGTCTCCTCAGGAGTGCTAGTCATGTATATGTAAGCCTCTTTCTCCATGGAGGAATTTGAAGCCTGCGACTCTGCAATAGCGGAATGCGAGTCATTCACCTCAATGTCCCGGACTAGAGCATTGTAGTCAATCGGGGGAATTGTCCCGGTCCGGGTGCGAGTGTGTCGGTATACTCCTTCCGGTTCAGAGTCAGACTCGTCAGAGCTGACTACAGGTTGTTTTCCCCTGCTCCTGCTCGTCATATTTGCAGTGAGCTATGGATACTCAGTGTCAGAGAAGATCCTTCGCTTGTGAGAGCGTCTTCTTTTGGTTGATGGGGAAATCAGGGTCAGCTGTCTAACTAAAGATTGTTGGTTCGCGCCTGAATCACAACGGCACTCAGAGAGCATAGAGATGAGTCGTTGGCAGCAACATGACGAAGTGACCTGATTAGCACTTCTTTTCCTTGTCAAATAATCTCTCAGATCCGTGGGAGGAGGGTCAAAGAGATTAGCCTCGCAACTTCGAGGGCGGGAGACATCCTTGCGCTGTACAGCTTGGACGCAGGATTCAGAGACGCAGCTCTCGCGCCGTAGCTTTAGATGCGTGTCTGGCGTCTCTGCTGAGAAGAGACGCGACAGTTGTGTTGCTGATTGGTGCGTCGGAGTAGAGACGCTTGAAATAGAGCGGGCTGCTGGGCCCTACGCCTAGAGGCGCGTGCTTCTTGTATTTGATGAGGCGCGCACGCTTCTTCTTGGCGTCTGATGAGTGGAGCTCTAGAGGAGCTAACTTGGGAAGTCTCACGTTTGGGCCGCCAAACGCAGACTTCGCGTGCTGGATATGGCGCAACTGAGACGCCAGTTTGAACCTTGCGACCTGTCTCAGCTGGACGATTGCCAGTTCTAACTTGCAGCTGACGCGCACGCCTCCTCAGTCGGCGCTCAACGTTTCGGTTGCGTCGCGGAGGTGGAGAGAAACCAACGACGACCTGGTGCTGAGGGAGAGGGTGAACTGGCTTGACACCAGAGGGCTTGACCACGCGGGTCTCCTGAGAGACGTTGGCGCGTGTATCTCGTATGGCGCGGTTGGCCGCGACATCCTTTACAGCGGCTGCGCCTGAGGCCACGCGGGTCTCCTGAGAGACGTTGGCGCGTGTGTCACGCTTGGCGTAGTTGGCCGCAACACCCTTCACAGCAGTCGCCTCTGAGAGAGTCTCAGAGCGGGTTTCCAGGCAAGTCCCTGTAGAGATCCTGCGGCAGACGCGGGTCTTTGGGCTCTTGGAGCCGGAGGAGAGAAACTCTTCATACTTTGCCTGGTCGAACTCGACGACAAGCGATTCGACCATCTTCCCCTTATAGAGGACGTCACCTTGCGTCACGATTTGTTCGTCAGTGACAAATGTAGTCCCCAGCGGAGTCGCCATCTCTTGTACGCGCACGGAAAATCGAAGAGGATTCGCTGTAAAATTTCCTTGGATCAATTGAAAGATTACAACAAAACAGTTTTTCCGACTACAAGGGAGGGAGGATGTTGAGTCTTGAATCCTCCCTTTGTTTAAGGCTGGGTTCTTCAAGTAGCGGTAGAGAGTGAATCTTGTTCTCCATTGACCGGGTGAACGTTGAGATCTTCCGGGGCTCTTCTCTTCGGGTGGTTGACGGAGTAACACAGCTCTGTCGACCAAAACTCTCAAGAGATTGTCGGCAAAGACTAACTTGAACACAGCAAGTTTTCTGAAGGGTTGGACTCTCTCTCCTTTCTCTCAGAGTTCTTTTCTCCCAAAAAAAAAATCCGACCCCTTCTTCATAGCAACGAGGCTATTTATAGAGGTTTCAGGGCGTACGTGCCTCCTAAAAACACTCCATAATGGGGGCTAACTTTCCCCGTTATGTGGGCCGTGATTGACCCTATAACCGGGACGGTTACAACTGAGACGCGGGTTTCGACCCTTACGCCTTGGTACTGCTGAGACGCGGGTTTCGACCCACGCGCCTTGGTGTGGCTGAGACGCGGGTTTCAACCCACGCGCCTTGGTGCTGCTGTGACGCGGGTTTCGACCCTCGCGCCTTGATGCGGCTGAGACGCGGGTTTCAACCCACGCGCCTTGGTGCTGCTGTGACGCGGGTTTCGACCCTCGCGCCTTGATGCTGAGACGCGGCCAAAATTAGCTTTGCGTCTAGAACTTAAAATTCTGCTTTTCAATGGCTTGTCTTCTAGTGATTTTTAGACAGCCTACAAGTACAAAATGAGAAAAATGGGAAAGCAAATATCAAGCTGGATTTTTGGCAGCTGAAGCAACTTTCAGGTGATAGCAAGATAACTCATTATTGACTCAAAAATCAACATGTGGACAACATGCTCTTGCAAATATAAAGCCAGCTCATAATTGACTCAAAATTCAACATGTAGACAACATGATCTTACAAATATGGAAGCCAGCTCACCATTGACTCAGAATTCAACATGTGAACAACATGCTCTGATACCATAAAAATAATGCTCATGGAATCTGAAAGTGCTTACATGTTCCATCTTTAAAACACAATCTTCTCTCAGTGCAACAATTTACTCGTGATAATAAGGTCTCACTAACTTTTGATGCTAATCATTTTCTTATCAAGGGAAATCAGTCTGGATGAGTTCTCTACAAGGGCATGAGTAACAACGGTCTGTACACCCTTCCTCGCCATCTGTCACTCACCACCCCTCCTCCACAAGCTCATTCCATCACCGCTATTTCTTCAGCATCTTCTTGGTACTGTAGACATGGACATCCGTCATCGATGACTGTACAAACGCTTCGCTCTCAACTTCACCGTTCTCCATTCCAAGGACAAATCTACAAACACCTCATCGCTGCTCTGCTTGACAACCTGGTCGGAGTGTAAAACTTTCATTCTGATCGTCACAAATAAAGTCCACACGTCCTCTTCAATTAATCCACTTGGAT
Organism: Agave tequilana; assembly: GCA_038442645.1. NCBI lineage: Eukaryota > Viridiplantae > Streptophyta > Magnoliopsida > Asparagales > Asparagaceae > Agave > Agave tequilana. Next base: position 80,770 of record JAVJIF010011071.1, on the reverse strand, counting down.
CTATGGGGTATGTCTCTTGTTGCCTCAAATTCGGGTTACATGTACTATGTAGTGTTTATCGATGACTGGTCCAGATTCTTATGAATTTTCCCTTTATTTAAGAATTTGATCTTCCACTTGTCTTTAAGGATTTTCTTAATAAAATTAAGTTATTCTTTGATTCCAAAGTACGTGTTTTTTCGTTCAGATGGTGGTGGAGAATTTACAAGTAAATAATTTGAACATATCCTATCCTCCCGTGGTCTTATCCATCAATTCAGTTGTACATATACACCTAAGCAGAATGGCGTGTCTGAAAGAAAACATTGCCATCTGCTAGACATGACCAAAACCTTATTTGCTGATTCTGGATTACCCGCAAAATTCTGGGTAGACATAATTCTGACTACTGTTTTTCTTATAATTAGTTGCCCTCTGCCAAACTGAATAATGCTTCCCCCTATCAAGTCTTGTACAACACAAAACCAGACTATACTCACCTTAAAATCTTTGGATGCCTATGCTTTTCCTGGTTGAGACCATATATCAAGCACAAGTTACAGATAAAAGTGTACCATGTGTTTTCATTGGATATGGAAGTTCCTTTAAAGGTTATCGTTGTCTTGACTCTAAAACAGGGTGTGTTTACACTACGCGTCATGTCATCTTCGATGAAAACCAATTTTCCTTCTTACAATCCTCTAATTAATATTATTACCCATCCTCGCAATCTTCTTCTTCTACATTCTCTATAACCATGGTTCTTATCTTTCCCTCAACCAGTACAAGCCATCTCCAACAACTATAACCTCCATCCTCATCAGACAACCCAGCCTCCATAATGTTCGTCTCGGATACTGACTTGCCCATTTCAACAAATAATGTTCCTACATCACCTCATTCCACCACTCAATATCATTCATCCAATACTTCTCCACCAATTCATACTGATATATCAACAACTCATATTCCTCCTTCAGATCCTTCTCTATCAACCACACTACTAATAGTACATATTCCATCTCCACAACCTACAATATAAACTTTCACTACAACCACATTAATATTTCTCACTTCCTCCACCCGTAACACTCATCCCATGACTACCAGAGTAAAGAATGGTATTTACAAGCCAAAAATACTCAAATCCACATTATATCTACTTCCTATGTCTCTAAATGTCATTACTATTCCCCTACTCCTACTTGTGTCACACAGGCTAACAAAGATCCACAATGGCGATATGTGATGGCGGTTGAAATTTTTTGCACTTATAGATGCTCAAACTTGGACATTGGTCCCTCCTCCGTCAAATCAGAAAATAATCGGTTGTAAATAAATATATCGCGTGAAACAAAAGGCCAATGGTACCATTGATCACTTCAAAGATCGGCTAGTCGCTAAGGGATTCACTCAACAATCAGGTATAGACTATGAAGACACTTTTAGTCCGGTCACGAGGTCCTCTACCATTCGACTAGTTTTTGCTGTTGTAACACAGTTTAACTGGCCTATGAAATAACGTGATATTAACAATGCTTTTCTGTACAGCTATCTCAATGAACCGGTTACATGACTCAACCGCCTAGCTCATCGACACAGTCAACCCAACTCATGTATGCCGGCTTTCAAAACCTATATGGTCTAAAACAAGCTCCTCAAGCCTGATATGAGCAACTCTGTCAATCTCTTTTAGAGCTGGACTTCACTATATGTAACGATCCCAGTATTCATAGGTCATCAATTAACATAAGACTACTTTTAAACTGATAAATTATCATAATCGTCTCCAAATCCTTAAAAAATTCGACAGCACTTCCTTTATAAATACTGATGTGTCAAAATATACATTTCAATTCATAATAATTTTGGCCAACATTAGCCTACTTATTCTCAGTCTAAATATGTGGATCAAAGTCAACCATCGTCCATGCAATCATAATAATATTCGGCTCACCACGGCCTACTTATTCTCCAGATAAAAATTTCGGTTTGACATCACCTACTTATGTGAATACAAAAGAAACATATGCTTGATAATACCCCTCTCGGCATCCAGAATATAACACCAACTTATTTATGAATCCAACTCATCAAGAACAAATCCATCTAGCTTATGCTATAACAACATCAATAAGATTGTAAACATATACAATATGATGTTTTATATCTACAATTACAATTCTAAAACTTCTCTATACAACCGAATTTTCAATGAAGCGCTTGAAATCTTAAATTGGGCCTTCACCTCACCATGACCTGAAAAATATAATAATCTGTGTTGGGGGTGAGCTCAACAGCTCATTGAGAAGAATGAAAGGAGATCAAGAAAATGATATAAATGTCAAAAAAAGGAAGTATGTTTTTATTCAAATGGCAAGGCGAATACGGATAAAGAAAAGAACAATTATATCAAGGTAAACAGTTAACCCAACTATCTCTATGGTTGCCAAAATGACTTGACTCCATCGGTCAACAACTCTATAACTTAAATCTTTGCACTGTAATTTACAGGGTTTATGAGTTGTATCGAATACTTTAATTTAGTGACTTAGTTTATTACTGAATTCATTTTATGTGTATATAATCCATACACTATACACGACGGTACACTAATCATAATAAATTATTCAGATAATATATATATCACACAACATACTTATATGTTGTATATCGTGTCACCTCCAAGTACTGCATGGATTAACCCATACACTTTCACCCATCATATAGTATTTTATTATCTATTATAATAAAGCAGAGTTGCATAAAGGACAAGTATACAATACTATTCAAATTGAATAAGCACCTCTTACTTCATAACACGCGACCAATCTCATACCTTTTTCACACCTACCAGCTCCCGCTGGCCGCTTCCTTCGTTTAACAATACATATGTTGTTTTCCATTATATTTGCAAAGGGGAAAACTTACAATAAAAAGTTGAGGAGCTAAATTACAAGTATTCTTAAAAAGATTACAAGTAGATCTCCTCAGAGATTCTGGAGAAGTGTGCCGATAGGAGTCTGGTCAGCGCGCGACCACTTTGTCCCTTTGACGATGCGAGCGATGAGATTCCCTTCTCGCCTGGTTCTGGGAATCAGAGAATAGAAGGTTGGTAGAACCCTCTTGCTGCTTCTCAAAATCGCCTTCAATTAGGAATTCCTTCTCGCCTGGTTCCGGAGATTCCTTGAGAAGAAGGACGATGATAGGGTACCAGCACCATGGATAGAGAAAGCAATTCTCTAAAAGGTCTCTGAATTCGAGAGCGCACGGTGCTTATGAAGAAGCCCGATCTTTGAGAAGACGCCAATCTCGTTGATGATCAATCGATGATCCTCCTTGATCTCCTCCGATCCTCCTCCCTTGTGCCCCTGACGGGCTATTTATAGGGAGAGCAAGGGTATAATCGTCCCCTTGAAGATATGGAAACAGATTGAACCTAATCTGTTTGAATCTGGAAAGTAGCCTTGCTGCGAGGCTAGGATAGCTTCTGCGGAGCTAGAATTGGCAGGTCGGTTGATCTGTTTTGATCCTTTCCATATTGTTGGGAGATTCTCCTTGATCCTCTTACTCGTTTCAAGAGAGTCCAGAGATAGCGGCAATCACCTGCCATATTTGAATCCTAATTGGATTTGATCAGATTGGATCCGATCTCATCAGGAGATTTGATTGGTCAAAGATTGACCATAGTAGACTAATAACGGAGCTGCCCGCTTTGAAGCTCATAGCGGAGCTAGAGGCAACTCTTGGCGAGGTCCTGAAAAGAGGCTTTTCGGCGAAGCTGTCAATTAGCTTCCTGGCGATGCTCTGGATGATGCTAGCCTCTCAAACGAGGCTATCTCCTTGGGCTAATGTAATGCTAAATACTAGCATTTTAGACCTGCTGAGGTCTGTTTAGAAATAATCCGGGTTCACTGTTCTGCTTGCTGGATCAGTGGGGTCCGAGCTGCTTCCTGTCCCTTGGAGGTGGGTGGAAACTGGTCTTCAGCTTGTCTGTCCCTTGTCTTTTGTAAATGTCAATAAGTTTAGACATCGTTCGGACCAATGAGAATCTTGTCTTTTTTAAGTGTCAACAAGACCCCCTTCAAAGTTTTCGAGAGTCTACAATAGCTCAGACTCCGAAACACTTTGAACTGCTGTGATAGTATGTGGAGTATGAACGTCGCCATGATGGTTGAGTTCAGCTTCGCCTTCAATCCTGCTTTGGAATGAATTCGCCGAAGAATTGTACTGGTTCGCGAGTAGCTTCGCGTCGGGGTAGCTCCGCATCTGGGCTTCCAAGAAATAAGTTCGCTTTGGAACTCCTGTTGCCTTTTCAAAGCCAACTGCCGTGGGGCGGTTACGAGGAGGATCATTCCTTCTTTCGCACTGATCGAGAGAGATGTTCTCCGATTTGCACGTTTCCAAGGGAGGATATTCCCTTTCTTCAAGGCGCCATAAGTGCCTTAAATGCGCTCGTGTTTCCACGCTTGAGGTGGGAGTGCTCAGGCCATGGGGCCTATAAATAGGACACTTGAGGTCCTCTGAAGAGAAATGTTTTGCCTTTCTTCTTCTCTTCTCTTGGTTGAGAGAGATACTCAGATCTCTGAATTAGTGGGAAAGCCCACTCTGGTTGTCTATCCGGCCAAGGACCAGTAAGTCTTGATCGTTCAACGACTTCACCGATTTTTAGGGAATTCATCTCCCTTAGTTTAGCTTTGACAGCTGCTTTAGGGATTAACTTCCCTCGATCTTCATCTTGAAATTGGCTGCTGCAGAGAAGGATCTCATCATGGCTTTCTGCGAAGCCATCGTCTTGATTTGATTAGAGAGACCATTGCTTGTTTAGTCCGCTGCGTAGGCAGGACTTGGGACTTGGCCTCTTCAATAGTTGAGCCAGTCTTGCCATATCGGTGAATGTTGAGACTGTTTCTCACAAGATCAGTCTAACTTTGCCGTATAGGTGAAGCTAGGACTTGGCGTTTGCTGAGCCAGCCCATGGTTGCTGTGCAGGCGGAGCTTGTCCTCTGCTGAAGTCGGATTGCTTTTGCCGCCCAAGAATCTGACTTAATATCTTTGCAGCTCTTTCTGTGCTTGACTGCTAACTTGCTCCAATTTGCCTTGCAGTGAGCTATGCTTTCCAGTCTGGTAACTTGATGGAAGAAACCATGAAATTGCCTTATGCTTCCCCGGTTGAAGCTTTACTTTTAAGCAGGAGGAACAATTCGGGGCAGCGAATGCGCGTCCCAGGGGCTGTTGGCAGCCTCTTATCCGAGATGATTCGTTCTGAGGTGAGGCTGGCCGCCGCCTTTATCGGAGAGGATCCGCTTCAAGATAATGGGCGTCGCCTGTGGGATCGCCGGCATCATTGCCGACTTTCAACTTTGGTGGCTTTTGGGGGCGATCCACTTCAGGAAAGCGGATATCGCGCCTGTTAGATCACTGGTACCACTGCCAATTCCCATTATACGTGATCTATCGTGTTGGCGGCGATAGGTTTTTATTGCCAGGCTTCAACAAAAATGGCCTGGCAAGATCTGCCATTTTGTGGAGAAAAATGACCGTGTCCTTGTGGCACCACTGATTACAGCCTTATGCAGGAGGAGGGCCCTTCCTGTCCCGTTGGTCTGGCCTGGGAGCAGATAAAACCGCTTGTATGCCTTTTATGCAAATGACCTTGTTAGGCAACTTGGTGTGTTATATGAAACACAGCTTTGATGTAATATCAAATGTACCCTTGCTTTTGAATCAATGAAAGTTCATCGTCTGATCATCTGATTGTTGCTTACTTTCATTGGGAGTTCGGCCATTGCTGGGCTGGACTGTGTGCGGAGCTAAGGACATAGCACCTTTTTAGAGGGCTAAGGTAAGCCTCTCGGCGAAGCCTTTAAAAGATTGTGCGAAGTCCGCACTTTTGCACCAGTAGAGTTAACTCTTAGTAGAGTTGAACCGGCGCTTCTCGGGAAGGCGCTTCGGGCGCTGTTTCGAATTAATTCAAAACGGCGGCATGGGCCTTTTTTCGAGGCCTCATTTCAGGCGCTGATTGGCCTATAAAAGCCCGATCGGGCTGAATATGGAAAGGTCTCTCTTTTTTCAGAGAACTTTCTATCTCTTCCTCTTCTTCTTCCCTTTTATTCAGAGATCTTTGAGGACTCTAGCAGCTCTTCAATGGCGCCCAAAAGACGAGCGGGAAAAGAAGTGGCGACTTCTGCGGCGGAGGGCCTTCCTCCTTCGGTCATCGAGCGACCAGTCACTGGTAAGAAATTTTTCTCCCAGATTAGAGATGGTGGTCTTCCTCCTTTGGAGTCGGTATCTGGCCATTAGGACGATCGAATATGATCTGTCCTCATCAGGGAACTCGTTTCCTTAACTTCCCTATTTTCCTTGCACCAGGGAAGTAAGAACTGAACAGTTCTTCTTTTAGGCTTCCGTAGGAAGCCATTGCTCGGGCAATCTCCATCCTGTTGAGGAACCGGATATGGGTCATGTTCCTTCAGTCGTGGCCACGAAGGACGACCGTTGACCATGATGTCCTTTTGATGACGTCAACCCTTAGGGCTATGCCACTTCCTGCTTTAAGCGAAGTCGGCGCTTTGGATATTTTCTGCAAAGATGCAGTCTTACCCATGAAGCGAAGCTTTTTCAAAGCTATCGCCTTGCAGGCCCTGCTTGCTGGGCGAGGCTATGCCTTAGCGAATTTTTATGTTTTCGCATCCACTTGATTGGTGAACTAATCATAGTTCATTTCTGTTTTTGCAGTACATTACGCCTCCGGCCTCCAGAACAGTCTGTTCGGTCTAACCAGTCGAGCAGGCGGAAACATCAGCTTGCAGTTCTATGGGCAGGCTTCATTGTTCAGCGAGCCGAGCTCCCTTGTACGGGATACGCTCATCCAGGACGGTCGTCCGCAGGCCATGCGGAGCATCTTGACTATGGCTCCGCTTGAAGATATCGACCGTCAGGCTTACAGAAAGCCTGACTTCATGTTCGGGGATGCTGCACCTGATCCCGATCGCCAGCTGCAGGCCGGTGAAGGCCAGTGGATCTTCCAGTTGGACGGCGAGAGATTCTATCTCCCGTCCACTAAGCGGCATTTTGCTTTGTCTTCCTTCGCGAGCGTGACTCAGGCTCGGAAGATGGCGTGGGGCGTGAGCCTAAATGCCGATTCTGTAAGTGTCGGGAGGTTGACATTCCAGTCCGGCTATTCGAGGGCGGGCCATCCTCGTAGCATAATGGGGCTTTACCCTGGGAAGGTATCGCGGGACCTTCCAGTAGGAGAGAACCCAGCTGCGGCGCCGACCTTTGGCACTCAGTTCTGCGAAGTTGACGGGAACTACCCCGCCACCGATTTCAGGACTCCCGGTTGGGTCCACCCTCCTAGGTCGTGGTGGGCGGAGTTGACCAACTATATCCTCACTCATTTTGAGGGAGACTTAGAGAGGTTAAACCTCCATGAGGCCGTCAGGGCGACCTGCTACGGCATTGAGATGAAGGTGGCGTGCTTCTACGCCATCCTTGAGTTGTACTGCCCGGCCTCGGGGACTTTCTTCACCCCGGTTGGTGAGTTGGGCATGGCCCTGCACGAGATGCGGGAAATCTCTGCTTTGCCCTTCGGTCTCTTCCATACGAAGAGTACTTTCCCTGTGAGGCGGAGTTGGCTATTCTGGAGAAGCAGGAGCCTGCTCTGCTCGAGACATATCGGGAGTTGATGTGCCACTTGCATATCTGTTCCAGCATCCACGGAGGTGGCAAGGGTAGCTCGAAGAGCTTGAAGAGCTGGGGAACTACTTGTTCCCGGATATGACTAGTGCGCCTGAGGCAGCTCATTGCGGAGTTGCTGAAGAAGACATCTTGGCAAGGATGGAGGTGCATGCTGAAAAGGACATCGTCGTGGCAGAAGATGATGGTCCTTTCGGGAAGGGTGATGTTCTTCGGAGCTTTCACCATCAGGCCCGTCGGCCTATGTCTCGCAAGGCGTTGCTGGCCGGCTTCTTAACCATCTGGTTAAAGAAGTGTGTCGTGCCTTCTTCTTCGGGTGACATCGTCCACCCGAATGTGCTGCTGCCTGCCGTCCGCTTGGTCCATGGCCACCGTCTGGGTCTTCTCCCGGCCATGGTGTGTTGTATTCAGAGGGGTCTTCGTGCACTGACGGAGGCTTTCTGCAGGCCAATGGCGTCAAGGCGAGGGAAGGGTGTCGTCCTGCCTTGTGACGGACCCAATCCTAGGGTAGGTTTACCATACACCTACTTGATGGCGTGGTTCGCCTTGCACTGCCCCAGTTTGATTGGAGCTGGGGAAGACCCTCCGCAGGGTGTTCAAACGGCGCTTCTCCGTCGCTTTGAAGGTCGTTCGTGGCAGAAAACTTATGTGGCCGAGGCCCGTAAGTTAGTGCGTCGTTATGACGCTTATAGCCTGTTCCGTTGTTTTCCTCGCCTGCGGGGTGCAGGATACAACGAGAAATTCTATGATGTGGAGTCAGGTCGGTCTCCCATGAGTCGGGGTGTTTTCGAGTGGCTGGTCTGTATTCGGCCCTCGCATTTACTGTACAGAAGTGGGGATACCTGCTACCTGGAGCCCTACGTCCCGAGACGGTTTGCCCGCCAATTTGGGTATGACCAGTTGTATGTGGGCAATCCCAATCCGGACCTGGCTTTCATGGGGAGCCTCATTGATGGGGCTCGTGCTTGGCGGTTCTTTACCGCGGATGACACTGGAGCGTGGCTACGCACGCCGCTGAGGGATCCCGGCCTTTGGACGACCCTGTATTTCTGCCAATGGTATGCAGCTTCGAACTCTACACCTGCTGGGTTTAATGCCAACCGTTCGGGTGTGAAGTTAATTTCTCATCGGATGAGGCAGAAGGCTTCTGATAAGAAGGAGGGCAAACGAGTCCGTGCCCCTGGCATAGAGGAGTTCATCGCTGTGGATGATAGCGAGGCTTCTGATGCAGGGAGCCCTCGCTTTGAGGTAGGGACGAGGGCTGATGCCCATGAAGCTGATACTCGTGAAGCCGGGTCTGGTGTAGTGGGGACAGCTCCCTCACACCATGTGGAAGAAGTGGAAGAAGAGGACTCTGATGTCCACTTCAAAAGGAAGCGTGGGAGTGGATCCCGTAGGAAGTCGTCGGCGAAGAGGCCCCGTCGCCAGACTCCTACCATCGTGGTAGAGGGTGAGCCCTCTGCGACGCCTCATCCTGCTGCTCCATTAGGGGTTGAGCCGTCGGTTGCTGAACCGACAACTGGTAAGATTGCATGATGCGCCTTTGATGTGTTCTAGATGACTCACCGTCTGCCTTGTTGTTGCAGGAGCTGAGGAGCATGGGGAGCAAGGGGACCAGTATGATCCTCTATTCGCTTATGGAACTGCAGCTGGTTCCTTTGCTCGCTCGGAGGAGTTTGGAGGTGATGCGGCCGACATTGGCCTCTCGGGTGCCGGGACTTCTAAAGGAAGTCCTATGGCATCCGGCTCTATCGGGTGGTCTGCGGAGGAATCGGCGAGCAGGCCGGCTATCCGCGTTGATTCTGGCAAGAACTTCGCGATGGAACCGCTAGAGACTGATGAGGCTGACGAAGTAACATCAGCCTTTGGTAAAATGACGACCTTTTGATCTCCTCTTGTTTACTGCATCTGCTTTCTGACCATGGCTTTATTGCAGGTGTTCGGCCTCAAGATACGTCGGCTTTGAAGGAGCCGGAGACTTCCCCTGGAAGGTCAGAGGGTGGGTTGAGTGCTTCGTCCACGGCGGATGTTGCCATGTTGGACGTGTTGTATGGCGACTTGCCTTCTTATCAGCCCACGTCAGCTGAAAGGCGAGAGGCTGAAGGGGCGGCAGTCCCGGAGGTATCCCCACTCCCAATCACATCAGCGAGTGAGGTGCCGGCAATTTTGCCCAGTGCGGGGCTGAGGGTGATCGTGGACCCTAGTTCCCCGACTTTGATTGTCGAGCCTGCTGCTCAGGAGGTGGTTGCCAGTCCTACCTCCGCGGTGGCTGGCGTGCTGGTGTCGCTGAGGACTCCGCCGAGGTCACCTTTGGCTTGCCCTGCTGCTGTCGATGTTCCCGCTTCTTCTTCTGCGGCGGTGTCGACTGGGTTGGTAGATTGCTCCGAGGTTGTCTCAAGGGTTGATGAAGCTGAGAATGACTTCATCGGTAATCTGGTCGACAGCTTCTATAACAGTTTGGAGCAGACTATCGGTCTAGTCTTGAAGGGCTCGCCTGTGCCATTCTCGAAGCTGAAGATGGTCCTCTCCCGTGGCATTGAGTGTATCCGGGACTTTGAGGGGTACCATCAAGCTGCTGCTCTAGAGCTCCTGGTAGATGACCTTGAGAAGGACGTGGAGGAATGGCGCCATATCCATCGTTCAGACGCAGCGTCTCTGGCTGATGAACGGCTCACACGTCTTGTTGCCAAAGGCGCGAGGCTCAGCTCGCTGCTCAAGAGGCTGGTGAGGCTATCTCCTCTGACTTGAAGTCCTTGGAGACAGAGCAAGCAGAGGTTGGGAGTGCAATTGACGCTTCCACCAGTGCTCTTCTTGATGCCGAAGATAAGGTTAAGAGGGCCGAAGAGATGATCCGGAAGGCAAATCTCCTCTTATCCAACGCTACACAGATGCGTCATGAAGAGTCTGCGCGGCTTGAGCAGCTCAGGGCTCGGAGTGAGGAACTGGCACGGCAGAAGTCGTCACAGAGGGCGACTTTGGCGGAGGTTGACGCTCGTCTGGCTCAAGCGGTGGATTTCAATGAGGCTGAGCTGAGATCACGGCGCTGGCCCAGGCTGCTGATGACAGGAGGACGAGGCTGGCTTCGCTCGGAGATCGGATCCGATCTTATCATGTACGCCTATAGGCTCCTCCATGTATCCCATCCTTTTAGAATTTAATAAAAATTCTTTCTTTTGTCATCTTTGTTTGTTTGGATAATGAGGCATGGCTGTCTGTTGGTTCAGAGGTCGCAATGACATAACCGAATGGGACGTCGCCAGTCTCGAGGTCAGCCCTTTGCGGGGCTAAAAGGGGAGATGCTTGCCTTTTGTAAATGTCAGCAAGCATCGAGATTGAGACTTAGCTGTCTGCTGGTTCAGAGGTCGCAATGACGTAACCAATTGAGATGCCACTAAGCTCAATGGTAGATGAGACTTGGCTATCTGCCAGTTCAGAGGTCGCAATGACATAACTGGTTGAGAAGCCACCAAGCTTCAAAGTAGGTGATACTTGTCTTTTGTAGATGTCAACAAGTATCGAGACCTGTCTTTTGTAAATGTCAACAGGGCTCAAGATTGAGACTTAGATGTCTGCTGGTTCAGAGGTCACAATGACATAACCAATTGAGACGCCACTAAGCTCAATGGTAGATGAGACTTGGCTATCTGCCAGTTCAGAGGTCGCAATGACATAACTGGTTGAGAAGCCACCAAGCTCAACAATGAGTGATACTTGTCTTTTGTAGATGTCAACAAGTATCGAGACCTGTCTTTTGTAAATGTCAACAGGGCTCAAGATTGAGACTTAGATGTCTGCTGGTTCAGAGGTCGCAATGACATAACCAATTGAGACGCCACTAAGCTCAATAGTAGATGAAGCTTGGCTATCTGCCAGTTCAGAGGTCGCAATGACATAACTGGTTGAGAAGCCACCAAGCTTCAAAATAGGTGAAGAGGTCTCGTTTTCACGAGGGAACCACTATCATAGGTTTAATGTTAACATAACAGTGGGATATATGTGGCCCTACCATTCTATGGATGAGAATTGGTAGGTGATTTTGGAGGTCTCATTCTCACGGGGAGAAATGGGGGGACTGCTGTCATAGGTTTAATGTTAACGTAACAGCGGAATATATGTGGTCCTACCATTCTATGGATGAGAATTGGTAGGTGATTCTAGAGAGGGAATCAAATGGGAGCAGGTCCCTTAGGATTTTTAGCAAACCCCAGCTATCAACGGGTTTGATATGCCTTTACCAACTACCGTTTGAGTTGGGCTAGCCATGCTATTCCCCTCAGCATGACGAGTTGTCGAGGACTCATATTGGGCTTAGAGGCCAACATTTTCCTCTATCCTTAATCGTTAAGGATGTCGGATTATCAGGTTGATGTCTGCACAACCTCGATTGCCTTTTAGGACAACTGGTGCACAGCTAGGTCCCAGTTGATTCATGGCCGTATGGTCTCGCTTGGAAGAAGAGAAAGGCTCTCTTTGTGCGCATTTCGGACGCGCGGATCTCGATCAGAGGTGTAATGTTAACTTGATCGAGAGAAGGATCCTCGATTAAGGATAATACTTCTTCAAGAATTTGCCATTGATCGGCATCATGAGTAGGTCGCCACCTGCATTCATAAGGCGGTATGCCCCGTTTGAATAGACTGTTTCTATTACAAATGGTACTTCCCATTTAGGCTGAAATTTGCCTTTGGTCTTGTGCGTCATGATCATCGGTCATCTGACGGCTAAGACCAGGTCTCCTTTCTGGAAGACTCTCTGCTTGACCTTCTTATTGAAGGCTTTTGACATCCGAGCCTGATATAGCTCGATGTGTTGCTGAGCTTGGAGCCGCTTCTCGTCTAGGGCTTCGAGCTCTTGAAGACGCAGGCGATCATTGTCTTCTGATGTCATCTTAGTAGTCAAGGCTACCCGCAATGATGGCACCTGGATTTCCAATGGGATAACTGCTTCGCACCCATATACCAGGGAAAAAGGCGTATTGCCTGTCGGTGTCCGAACCGTAGTCCGGTAGGCCCAAAGGCATTCACCGAGCTTTTCGTCCCAATCTCGCTTATTCGAGGAGACGAACTTCTTGAGCAGCTTGATGATCGTCTTGTTAAATGCCTCTGCCAAGCCGTTGGCGGCAGGATTGTAGGCGGTTGAAGCCACATTCTGAATTCGGTATTTATCGCAGAACCGATAGAACCCTTGGCTTACGAATTGGGGACCATTGTCATGGATGATCCGTCTGGGTACACCGAATCGATGGATGACATGGTGTTTGATGAAGCTAATCAGATTGGAGGTTTTAACTTCGGCCAACGGTGTGGCTTCTGCCCATTTTGAGAAGTAATCGGTTATTGCCAGGATAAACCGGTGACCTCTTGCCGAAGAGGGACTGATTGGCCCTACGACATCGATTCCCCATGCTTCAAATGGCCATGAAGCAACAGTAGGGTGGAGCAACTCCGAAGGTTGGTGTATGAAGTCTGCATGGACCTGGCACGCCTTACACCTTCGTGCATATTGGGTGGCATCGGCCATCATGGTCGGCCAGTAGTACCCAAGTCTGTGCAGCCTGTCTTTAAGCTTTGGACCCGGCTGGTGAGCTCCGCAAATGCCATCATGTGCTTCTTTAAGCACTTCCTGTGCCTCTGAATGAGAGAGACAACGGAGGAGGACACCGTCATATGAACGACGGTAGAGTGTCTTCAAAGTGGGATCATAGTAGAAACGGAGCGACCTTCGTCTGATGGACGCCGCTTCTTTGGGATCGTCTGGAAGCAGACCGTGCAGAGCGTAGTCAATGAGAGGGAAGCGCCAATCCCTCGGCTCAAGATCCGCGGAGATATTATGGACCTCTTGGATCCTTAGCATATGCTTGGAGCATACGAGATGCCGGGTTGCGACTGTGAGGTGATACTCGGTGTCGGCCGGTAAGGCTAGCGTTGTCGCTAATGTAGCGAGAGCATCCGCCTTGGTATTTTGAGATCGGGACACATGCCCGATGTAGAAGCCTTCAAATAAGCTAGCCAATTCGATGGCTGTATGATAATAAGGCACCAAGTCCTCATGGCGGACTTCATATTCGCCTTTGACTTGACTGATGACCAGCTTTGAATCGCCGTAAGCTTCGAGGTAGCGTACCCCCATTCCCTGGGCGAGCTGGAGACCGATGAGCAGAGCATTGTATTCCGCTACATTATTAGAGCATGATTCTGTCAAGGAGAATGCTCTGGGAAGGATATGATCCTGTGGGGAGATGAACACAACCCCCACTCCGGCAATAATCTTCCCTTTGGGGCCCATCCGCGATGCTCCATCGAAGAACATCTGCCACACTTCCTCTACTGAGGTTGCATTAGACTCGAAGACTTCATCAGGGATGTCTTCATGAAGTTTTGAATGTTCTGGAACTGGATGAGCAGCTAAGAACTCTACAAGGGTCTGGCCTTTAACCGCTTTCTGAGGAGTAAAGGTCATGTCGTATTGAGACAACAGAAGTGCCCATTTAGCCAACCTTGAATTCAGCGACCCTGGCTTCGTCATGAGAAGACGTAAAGGGTTCACCCTGGAGATGACATGTATGGTTTGGCCAACCAAATAATGTCGTGTCTTCCGGACAGCGAAGACGAGAGCTAAACACTCTTTCTCAATAGGATTGTAGCGAGATTCCGCTCCTATGAGAGTCCTGCTCAGATAATAAATGGCCTGCTCATGGCCATTGTCGTCCTTCTGAGCGAGGAGGGCGTCGAGGGAATAGTCCAGAGCTTTTACATAAAGCAAGAATGGTTTCCCTGATGTAGGGGCCACTAAGACCGGCGGTTTTGTGAGATACCTCTTAATGTCTTCATAAGCTTCTTGACAAGCTTGGTCCCATATGAAGGCAGTACCCTTTTTCATGAGACGGGTGAACGGTTGGCAGCGGCCCGAAAGATTTGCTATGAATCTTCTGATGTAGGCTAATATGCCTTGCAAGCCTCGGAGCTCTTTGAGATTCCTTGGTGGATGCATGTCCTGGATGGCTTTGATTTTGTCTGGGTCAAGATGAATTCCTTTTGATGTGACAATAAACCCATGGAACTTGCCACTAGACACTCCCAAGAAGGATTTTGTCGGGTTCATTTTCAGCTGATGAGCCCGCATTATGTCGAACATCGTTCTCAGATCGCGAAGATGTTCATCTTTGCTGCGGCTTTTGACGGCAATGTCGTCAACATAGCATTCCACCGTCTTTCGGAGATGGTCGCGGAAGATCATGCTCATCGCCCGCTGGTAGGTTGCTCCGGCGTTCTTTAGTCCGAAGGGCATTACAGTGTAGCAGTATACCCCCAATGGCGTTCGGAAAGAAGTATGCTTCTCGTCATCAGGATACATCTTGATCTGGTTGTACCCTGAGAAGCCGTCCATGAAAGACATCCTTTCGAACCCGCATGTGTTGTCGATCGTGACATCAGTGATCGGCAGTGGGAATTCATCTTTGGGACAGGCCGTATTGAGATCACGGTAATCGATGCAGATTCGTATTTTCCCGTTCTTTTTGAGGACGGGGACGATGTTAGCCACCCAATCTGGATGTTGTTCCTCTCGGATGAAGCCACAAGCAATGAGTTTATGAACTTCAGCTTCAATAGCCTCCATGATGTTTGGGCGGAACCGACGTTGTTGCTGCTTGACTGGCTTAACATCGGGCTTGATGTTTAGACGGTGCATAGCGACCTGTGGATCAAGTCCGGGCATGTCTTCATAGCTCCAGGCGAAGACATCTATATACTCTTTTATGAGTATTATCAATTCTTCCTTTTCGATAAGTGATAAGCTTTCACTTATGAAAATAGGCTTGGGGTGATTTTGACTACCCAAGTTGACCTGGACCACCTTGTCTTCGGTAGGTGGCTCGCGCAGCTCGAACCGCTTTTCCCATTGGAGACTTAATTGCTGGGCCCAAGGTTCCTCATCAGCAGCTTCCGCAGGTTCCAATTGACTGCCTGAAGTCATATTCACAGTGAGGCCGTTGAACATTCCTCCTATGCTGATGTCAGAGTCCCACTCGGCAGATGAGTCCGACTGTGATGGAATTGGTTCGTCGTCTTTGACTTGAACCGTTACTGATGATGTGGGTGTAACATAACCCAACCCCCTGCGTGTACTATCATAGTAACTTGCAGGTTTCCCTTTCGGGACAGCATTACGCATCAGACCGCGTCTTCCTTTTCCGAAGTTCAGGCCGCCTGCCTGCTTCAAGTCATATCCCATCTTCTCCATAATATGGCGTGCCGGTTGCGCATAATGGAAGAACTGTAGGGCTTCTGAGTCCGAGCTTGACTCTGTAGCTGCAGGTCCCCGTGGCTGGGTTCTACCGAAGATTATCGGCAACTGACCTTGTTTGGATGGAGGGATTACCAGCGTGGCCCCTTCTATAACCTCCACAGATGTAGTAGCCGAACTTGGCTCATGTGCAGAGAGCCTTCTATGATGGATTTAATTGACCCAATACTCGCAGGATAACCAAAAGAGATACTATCATTAATTACCCATTCACCCTCTTAATCAGAAGGGATATTACATTGGGGGTCATTGAGGAAACATGCTGTAATTGGTTCGCCAATCAAAATGGCTGGCATGCCTGTTTCGGATTCTGAATCCGCCTCATTGCCACTTTCATCATCGTCTGGCAATGGCTCTGCAGGTGTTCCGTCGGCCTCTTGATACAGGAGGGCGTCGGTGAAGTAGTTTTCCACCCCCTTGAAGGGTTGCTTTTCAGCGAAGACAGTTCGTACTGTCGCATCATCTTCAACATATTTGAAGCATTGGTGGAGAGTGGAAGGAACGATCCAGTTGGCATGGATCCAGGGTCTTCCTAGTAGCAAGTTATATGATGTGTCAGCATCTATGACATAGCACGTCACTTCTGACTTCAAGCTTCCGATTCTGCAGCGGAGCCGAATCTTTCCAAGCGGATGGCTGCTTCCGGCGTTGAAACCATATATTGTAGTGGTGGTTGCGGACAACCTGTACAATGGTATGCCGAGGAAATAGAGGAGCCTTTTGGGGATGATGCTGAGTGCAGACCCCGGATCGACTTGTACTCTTTCAATGCATGTTGAACCGATATATCCGGTATAGTACAGAGGTCGATCATGCTTGTTGTCTTTGAGAAGCATATCTTCCGCCGTAAAGGTAATAGCAGGCATCTTGGATTGCGCGTGATGACACTCTGAGCAGGAAGGCTGCATCTCATCGCCAGGAACCTCGGGCATGCATGTTAGAAAGGACTCCGAGTTGGCCAGCGCATCTCTGAGTGCCTCTCTTGTCTCCTTGGAGAGACGAAGAAGCTCGTGTATTGTGATACGAGCCGGGATATTGGCTAAGTGGGCCAATATATCAAAGCGAAAGGGCGTGGCTAACCCTTGGCCTGGCGGTTTCTTCAACACATGGTCGAACCGCACTTCCTTAGGCTTCTCCTTCCCTTTGGTCAGGACTGGAGCGGATGTCGGCATTGGTACTGACGTCGTTTGCTGTTGTATCTCATCAGTAGACTTGTCATACTGCCTTAAGTATGGTTTTCCAGACCGGGTGCCCGTCTGTTGAGGCGCATCTGCCTGCGCTGTACAGGCATGCTTCTCTTCTTCTGAATCGCTGAGGGAAGCCGAAGTAAGATTACCATCATCTGGCAGGACAGAGATGACATTGCAGGACTTGCCTTTTTTGCTGGAGTCCTTCGACGTCCGCTGTACGTCTTGGACGAGGTCAGGGTGTATCCACATAACTTCCCCTGTCTCCAATGTCAAAGGGACGAGGCCCTTGTTGTATTGAGTCATGGCTGGAGGATCTTGACTTCCAACCGCGGTGCCGGGGCTGGATAGGTCCCGTCAGGAACTGTGACCTTCTGGGCAGTGCCGAACTCAAGAGTCACCATATTGGCAGTGACTTTCTTCTGTTCCGTCTTCAGTGTGAGGACTCCGGCGTCGACCAATGCTTGAATTCTATCCTTGAGAACATAGCACTTGTCAGTAGGATGGTGGATCATCCTGTGGTAGAGGTAGTATTTAGGGTCGTTTGTGCGCCCTATCTCATTGGGACGCCGAGCATCCGGTAGCTTCATTTTGTTCCCTTTGTGGAGCAGATGGAATATTGTAACCACCTGATCATCTTTGAAGGAGTACTGTTTTGGAGGGAACTTGGGCTCCTGATTGTTGAAGCCGCTCTTCTTAGCCTTCGACTGCACGTCTCCGGATAACTCTACGGATAAAATCTCTTTCCCCTTAGCTTGGGAAGACTGAGGTGGGTCGCCGCGTCCTTTGCTGTTCGTACCCCATTTGCCTCTGGGGGCGGATGGCTCGAACTTTTTAGCCGACTTCTCAGCTATCTCAGCTTGTTCGACTAATTCCTTCCAAGTGTGGGCTTTGACAGCCCCCATGCGAACTTCTACTTGATCCAAGAAGTTGTGCCTGCATGTCTGTAAGAGCATGGGTAACGGCATCCCTGCTGGACACATCAAGGATAAGTTTCTGAACCGCTCAATGTAGTCGCGGACGGGTTCGCCCTTCTTCTGTACGGTAGAGAGGAGCTTGTCCATGGTCACTTCGGTGTCATCCTCATAGAAGCGAGAGAGGAATCGAGTTTCCAGGTCGACCCATGAATTGATAGAGCCCTGAGGAAGGCTTCGGAACCAGTCGAATGCCACCCCTTTCAAGGTGCCGATGAACAACCTAGCCATGATGGCGTCGTTGCTTAGAACATTACCGGTCTGGGACCGGAAATAGTAGATGTGCTGATTGGGCGAGCTCTTACCATCATACGTATGCAACGTTGGTGGTTTGAACTTTGGCGGATATGGCACCGAATCCCACTCCAGTGGGTAAGGACGAACTGCCCCTACTTTCTTTAATTCATCCCTCTGAGCCAGGGATGAAATTTGAGCTTGAAGGCCTTTAAGGACTTCGGCATCCAGGGAAGAGCCTCCCTTAGATCTCTCCGTCTTGGGCGGATCGTTGCTGAGGTGTCCCTCCTCATCATGATTGCTCCCGGTATCATCATTCCGGTTGCTGAGGAGCTGAGCGAGCATCTGTTAAATATTGTCCAGGGCCTCTTGCTGAGTTCTAGAGGTCTGCTCCTGAGCTTCCAAACGCCGACGAAGGTCGTCATTGGCGTTATCGGCCATATTAACCGATGCTTTGTCCGTTCGCACAGAACTGACTGTTGCTGAAGAGGCATACCCGCTGTCTTCATCTTCTCCATCGGATGATTGGGGTGACCGCCTGAGTTGTGGCACGGTTGGGACCGTCGAGGAGGAAGGCTGCTCATAATTATAGGGTATCGCCACCCTGGCTCTGGTGTTTCAGAAAACACCTTCTTCGCGCACCAAGACTTCATCTATGCCCGGGCTATAATCTGGATCTGGGGAGCCAAAAGGGGTATCATCAGATGTATGACCTTCCCTGTGTCGCTCTCGTCCTCTTCCGGTCATGTTGACGGACGCGAAGGCTGGGCCTCGCGAAGCGCTCCTTTCATGATGTTTCTTTGTGGCATGTGCGGACAACCGGTCAAACACCGATTGATGGTGCGGAGATGCAGCCTTGATTGGATATTGCCGACAGCGGGCTGAATGGATTGTCACAAGTCGGCATCCTCTTTGACAACAAGGGGAAGTGATTTGGAGAGACTCCAATTCCCGCTTGTTTGTCAAGAATTGTCGTAGGTTAGGCTCGACAGAGCCTGAACAACCTCGTGGGGAGGCCTTTCTGGAGCGTACAAGGGATGATGCTCCATTCTTCTTATCCCTGCAGAAGGGATTAGTACCGAATAGTACTTTGGTGCTAGCTTCGCCGACAGGTGCGAGCTTAGTGCTTGATGAATTGGGGAGCGGAGCACGCGGTGGTGCTTTGCCCGCTCTTCTGCTGCGAAGGGGATCAACCTCAGATAACACTGCGGTCTTAGCCTTGCGGCCGCGAACCCAGTGAATTCGTTGTGGTACAATAGCTTCGCTTGTGAAAGCGAGGCTGACAGGAGGCTTTGCTGCCCTTGATTCAGGTGACGGTATGATTGCCGTTGTGATTTCATGGCTGGCAGCATCGTCAGGGCAGACGGGCATCTTACCCTTTTCTTCGCGGGAGAGGCGCAGTCTCGGCATGACTACACCGGGAGCTTTGGTTGAAGACTCCTGTTTAGGCTTCCATATCAGCCTTAACAGGGGGCGCCTAGGTTCGCAGGGAACCTGAATAGCCACAGGCGGGGCTGTGGGGTGCTGGCAAGATTCTACCTCTGGTTTCTGATTTGAAACCTTGGCCATGAAGACCTTCCTGTGCTTCCGTGCTCGAAGCATCAGGCCACCCCCAAAGAGGACTTCTTCAAATCTTCCTTGATCGACCTGGATAACCAGGTTCTCAAAAGTGCAGGATCTGGGCTGAGGGCATGTTTCCTTGTTGCGCCAGAGAACTGCGGCAGGTTTGTAGAGAACCTTTTCCGTCTCCGCAGAGACTTTGCTTGAAGATTTAGCCAGAGAAGATCTGGCTGCACCGGCTTTTCTGAATTCAAAGATAGACCCGAAGGTCTGTTCGTCGCATTGCGACACTTGATTCTCAGCAAAGGAGAATGCAGTCCCCAGCGGAGTCGCCATCTTGTTTTTCATTATGTTTGCAAAGGGAAAAACTTACAATAAAAAGTTGAGGAGCTAAATTACAAGTATTCTTAAAAAGATTACAAGTAGATCTCCTCAGAGATTCTGGAGAAGTGTGCCGATAGGAGTCTGGTCAGCGCGCGACCACTTTGTCCCTTTGACGATGCGAGCGATGAGATTCCCTTCTCGCCTGGTTCTGGGAATCAGAGAATAGAAGGTTGGTAGAACCCTCTTGCTGCTTTTCAAAATCGCCTTCAATTAGGAATTCCTTCTCGCCTGGTTCCGGAGATTCCTTGAGAAGAAGGACGATGATAGGGTACCAACACCCTGGATAGAGAAAGCAATTCTCTAAAAGGTCTCTGAATTCGAGAGCGCACGGTGCTTATGAAGAAGCCCGATCTTTGAGAAGACGCCAATCTCGCTGATGATCAATCGATGATCCTCCTTGATCTCCTCCGATCCTCCTCCCTTGTGCCCCTGACGGGCTATTTATAGGGAGAGCAAGGGTATAATCGTCCCCTTGAAGATATGGAAACAGATTGAACCTAATCTATTTGAATCTGGAAAGTAGCCTTGCTGCGAGGCTAGGATAGCTTCTGCGGAGCTAGAATTGGCAGGTCGGTTGATCTGTTTTGATCCTTTCCATATTGTTGGGAGATTCTCCTTGATCCTCTTACTCGTTTCAAGAGAGTCCAGAGATAGCGGCAATCACCTGCCATATTTGAATCCTAATTGGATTTGATCAGATTGGATCCGATCTCATCAGGAGATTTGATTGGTCAAAGGTTGACCATAGTAGACCAATAACGGAGCTGCCCGCTTTGAAGCTCATAGCGGAGTTAGAGGCAACTCTTGGCGAGGTCCTGAAAAGAGGCTTTTCGGCGAAGCTGTCAATTAGCTTCCTGGCGATGCTCTGGATGATGCTAGCCTCTCAAACGAGGCTATCTCCTTGGGCTAATGTAATGCTAAATACTAGCATTTTAGACCTGCTGAGGTCTGTTTAGAAACAATCCGGGTTCACTGTTCTGCTTGCTGGATCAGTGGGGTCCGAGCTGCTTCCTTGTCCCTTGGAGGTGGGTGGAAACTGGTCTTCAGCTTGTCTGTCCCTTGTCTTTTGTAAATGTCAACAAGTTTAGACATCGTTCGGACCAATGAGAATCTTGTCTTTTTTAAGTGTCAACAAATGTCATACTCGTCTTCACACCTACCAACTACCACTGTCCCCTTCCTTCGTTTAACAACACACAATGCCATACTCTTCACACCTACCAACTCCCATTGGCCCTTCTTTCGAAATATATATATATACATACACACGCACAAAAAACAACAACACCGTCTTCCCCTCCCACCGGCTCTCGCCGGCCTTTTGCTTCATATGTATAAAATAACACGACATGCATGCACAACATCATATACACATCAACTATCAAGGTAACACACACAGTGTCAATTTCAATGTGATATACTTTTTTCAATTACCAATCATGTGATTGATATGTAGCACACGATCATGTTCGTGTAACTATCCATTATATGCACGCATTCAGACATACATACCACTTATATTTATCATTCATTCAATGACGCATCAAATAATTTATTACATTCTCGATGCCTGTCCTAGGTCATATGATTAGTTCTTTTAACTAGTTATAATTCTTATTCACACATTAGGTATTTGGTGAATGAAATTGACTACGATGCTTATTCATGACCAGGATCTTAGTATGCTTTGAAGTTAACAATAGTCCACTAGGTTCACACTTACACACATCATTTATTCCAGTGGGAAATATTACTTGAAAACGAGGATACATACTTCATTAGTCATCAAGCATATTAGTCGACAACCATCATCAACAAGTTATCAATGGTATATGGTTATATAATATATCACAATTGAATATGTATATATACTGTACAATTAGTTACACTCATAACAATTAGATAATAATTATAATCAGTATATATCAGTTAGATCACTGGTTTATAATTGATAATTGTAGCCCAGTCCATATTCACATCTACTTAATATTCATACTTAAGCACAACTAGCCCGTTGCCCTATGATCGTTCACTCATATCATACAAATTAGGGATTTGGGGTTGATCGAGTTTGAATTAGTTAGTAGTGAAAATCATCACTGAGTTTTCTGGTTTACTTACTTTATTTTTATAGATCCTTAACATCCAGTTTTCAAAGTAGTCCATGTTCTTAGTTTAATATATATACTCTAGAAGAGATACCGATTACCTAGTATTGGTGTAGCAATAATTATTATGATTGGTTCGATATCAATATCCATGTGTGGACTTCTAATTTCGTTACCATCCCCAACAAGGTTCAATTTCATGGTTCATGGTTAGTTACAGTTTTACTTATTATCAACTTATTTATCTCATAAATTTCTAAATATCAATTGCAATAATTGATTTATGTCCGATTTTTGCTATATGGTAACTTATCTCATCAGAGTGTGATAAGTCCCTAATTTATTTATACCAAAGCTATTACAATAACAGATGATTACTAAACCAAACAATTTACTTTTCACCATGAGATACTTCCACTTAAGTTTCCTCTTTACTATCACATCAAGATATGTAGGTCGGAGATTATATGTTTGGTTCAAAATATTCACCGAGTTTGCATTAAAGGAATTACATGCTAGTAAGAAGTCTTAGACCATTATGCGGGATATATTTTACTCCACTAGAAATCAAGGAGTCGAACTCAAAAAGAGATCAACAACTTCTGTATAACTAACCTTCTCCATCTAGTCAATACGGGAGACTATGACATAAGCTGAATCTAAAATCTATACACTCCAACCTTTTTCTAACTTGGAATCGGTAAAATGTGAACGAACTAATTTCATCGATAATATCCAAATAGATTTTTTTAAATCATTTCATCGATAATATCCAAATAGATTTCTTGAATCTAATCGAATCAATAGTAGAAATAACTTAGTTTAATTACTAATGATTTAATAATTTAAGCCAGTATATTATTAGGACGTCTTATTTTCTCATTAAAAAGTAGATCGTGAGTATAGTAAAAATATTCATGTAAATCGATGTTGAAAAGTGGACCCATTATGTGGGGTATTCCACCGTGCCAAGAATCACTCCTACCCCTAGAGGAACCTAACATTATTAGTACTGTGAAAGGTTTCTGCTAACAATTTCAAGGATCAATGACTTACATGTCTCAATATTAGGGACGAAACCAGTCGGTTCGTCAACTCAATCAACTTGGCTATCCCCTCAAGCTTTGAAACGTCCAACCTAACCCCTTTTCACCTTTAACCCATCTAATTTACACATTAAAATTTATAAAACTAAAAACTACTTTAAGCTTGTACACTAGAGCTCCTCTTTATTCTATGTCAAGAAGAATCAATTTTCGACTTATCAAGAACTAGATCTAACTAATGATTTATACAAGCTATCCATATCTTCCTAATTAATTGTGTTTAGTATCAATTAGTTCATCGGATACATGATCCTTGACATGAACTTGCTGCTTAAATACCTTCCGTGGCTCAATTTTTTCGGACAACTAATGACGTTTTTATAACAACTTTCCTTTTACATTTTGAAATAGAACAAAGAAGCATTTAGTAGAAACTAGACTCCACCATCTTTCTAAAAATATATTACATGATAGGTTTCATTTAACTAAACTGCTCCAATATTCAGAAACTTATTAACTGTGAATGAGTTCTGCGTCACGACAGTTTCTGATGGGCCTTTGGGCCCAAAGGCCCATCACATACCACTGACAGCTCCTCTCACCCTTCATTGTGACAATTTAAGTGCACTAGTTATCGCCACAAATCCAGTTTTTCACCCCCAGATAAAGCATGTTGAAATCGACTACCACTTTATTCGAGAACTAGTTCTTCTCAAATACCTTTCTCTTCGATATCTCTGCACCAAGGATCGAACAATAGATATATTCACCAAGCCACTCTCCTCCATCAGGTTTCATACTCTTCTAAACAAACTTTTCTAAACAACTGCCAGTTCAGTTTGATGGGAGGTAATAGTAAGACAATTCATCCTTGACTCAAAATTCAGGACAACATGCTCTTGCAAATATAGAAGTCAGCTCATCATTGACTCATAATTCAACATGCGGACAACACGGTCTTGTAAATATGGAAGCGAGCTCATCATTGACTCAGAATTTAATATGTGGACATCATGTTCTCGCAAATATGAAAGCTAATAGCAAGACTCTAAATATAAAAGCTATCATTTATTGTATCCCTAAGATTAGTGCACTAATTTAGTTAAACGTGCTAATCTTCTACTTGTTGTTTTCTATATAAAGAGCACTGCTCCATCATATTTCATGGAGAAAAAATATTGAAATAAAATAAAGCTTTCATATTCCATAAGTATTATTTTTACCAAGTGCTTGTGCACTATGAAAAGAAGACAAACTTGAAATCCTATATTGTTTCCTTGTGTGCTATCAAAGAACAAACAAGCTGCATTTTGTCACTAAGAAAGCAGTCTCCAATAATGAAAATTAGTTCCTAATACAAGACAACATGAAGAAAGCAAAATATCCATAAAAGCATATAGGATCCGATTTCAGTCCATAAAACCAGTGGGTTAACGTAAATTTGTGCCAACATTCAGTTGTAGCACTCATCTCTGTGCCAAGAATGATAGAAGGCTTTGCTGAGCATATCTAAACTCCTCCACCCTGTCACCTTACTTACTGGTCACTGTGGTGTTTTACCGTATTCTGGTGTGTTTGGTTGCAAGGAAGTGGGCGGAAGTAAGGAAATGGGGAAGTATAATTGCTCACTTTTCTATCTATCCAAACACCGGAAAAGGAAAATAAGAAAACTCCTTTCTCTTTTTTCTTCTCTCTTTTATACAACTATTTCCTCACTTCCAGAGTGCTACAGTTAATTTTGTGGTCATGTAAATCTCATTTATAATAAGTTGTAGCATAAAGCAGTTAATTTTTTGGTCATGTAAATCTGACTTGCATTCTAATTACAATCCATTTTTTATTTTTCTTAATTAATTTTTATTTTAATATTATTTTGCGGTCAACTTTGTGGTCAACTTTTCCACTTTCACTTTTCATTACCATCCAAACACCGGAAAAGACATAACATTTTCCAAACTACACTTCCCAACAACATCCAAACACCGGAAAACTTACTAACCAATTCTTAAGTTCCAAAGGGAACTAATACCACTTTCTTACTTCCTTACTTCCTCACTTCCACCCTTAACCAAACAGGCCAACATATGGTAAATAATAAGTAGTATACAAGCATGCGTACTTTTTTGTCACCTTTTTCCAAAAAAATTATTGAAGGGCTAAACAATTCATACATCTTTAATGCTAAACATTAAGTATGCGTACAACAACAGTTAATATATTTCTCTAAACAGAGTTGTTATAAGAATTGGTCACTCACGCTTACACTTTTAAACAATTCAGAATCTTTAGATGCTGTAACATGCCAAATTCACTTGATATTTGTCCGCCAAAAATGGAGGAGAAAACAAAAACCAGTGTCATTTTCACTTAAGCACATTAATGTTGCGCGCTATGTAACAACCAATGAGAAACCCTAACCAACAGAGAGAGACGTACCAGAGAAGTACCCCAAAAATAAGAACAAATAAACAAGAGAACCAAAATACAATATTTAATGAGGTTCGACAAGTTGCCTATGTCCTCGGGGCAAAAGAGAGATTTTATTGATTCAACAATTTTTTGAGGGTTTCAATTCATGTGGGCTATACCTCTTAATTTATAGCTAAAGAGTCCTAAAGTTTTAGGAATTCTCAATTGGATTCGACTTCGGATCAGAAACGGAGTTTGAATCCTGATAGGATAAGCAGATCCGACTGTCGGTCGACCACTCCGGTCGATCGACCATTCCTTCGGCCGACCGGTCGGCCGACCGAATCTAACAGAAACCTGGGCTGTGAGCAGTCGGTCGACCAAACGGTTCGGTCGACTGACTCTTAACAGAAACTTGGCTTCTGCAGTGAGTCGTCCAAACTGCTGTTGTGCATCACCTGTGCATGTAGGTCAACCGAGCGGTCGACCGGCCTTCTGTTCTGGCTGCATATGGATTGCGTTCTCGCTCGTTCTGAACTCCGATCTCTGCACTATCTCATCCAATGAGTTAAAAAACTCTTCCATCAAGCTTTTATCTCCTCTCTCCCTACAATTCTCCACCTCGGTGAAGATTTCTCAAATCTGACCGAACTCTAATGAACACCTGGTGAAATTGACACACGATCTCGACTTGAGCGTTCCGAACGAAATTGACACACGATCTCAGCGAAATCGACGCATTATCTCGGCTTAACCGAACGGACCAACTGGTTCCAAACGAATCACCAACACACTTACAATTGATGTCAAATGATCACACCGGATCCAACTTGAGTTTATCCTCCCCTCAGACAACTCTCTCCAAATTTTAATATCAATTATAAATATTCTAAATTTTAGCTCAGTCATCCAAACAGAATGCACCATATATGCCTTTCCAACACTCCACCAAAGAGAATCAAACACTATATAAGCCGACCAACTAACGTGTTTACAACTCAGCAACTGAATGGAACATCATTCCAAATGACCTCAAGAAGAACCCAATATGAGCTAACACTGACTCCAACTGATTGGCACTCCAGTCCAAATGTCTTCAAGATGATCCAACCAAATCTGAGTAGAGTACACCACATAACAAACTTTGGCTCAACAAATTGGATGCATGCCCCCTTTACGTAAAGTCCAAATCAGCTTCCACTGCCAATTCTCGAGAACCCAAATACATCAAATAGCTTCATACAGGCTGTATCACCAAACGGCTGCGCCATCACGGCTGCCTACGTACCTTTTACCGAAGGGATCAAGCCATCCGTAGTTCATCCAAATGAGCTCCACCGAGCTCAAACAACTGTGACTAAATCTTCGGCAGTGAACCGAACTGGCTGAGTCATGTGAACCTCCTTACCAATACCATCATGGAGAACAATAGCCTTCAATTTAAACCTGTCACGCTCATCAACTTGAGATTCATGCTTTTTCACTCACTTTTGTGGATTTTCTTGGTTCCAATAGCTGTAAATAATTTGACATTCTCATCAATGTCTTTAACTTGTTCAGTATCAAAATTGGTTACATGATCTCTA
This sequence comes from Agave tequilana, assembly GCA_038442645.1. Taxonomy (NCBI): domain Eukaryota; kingdom Viridiplantae; phylum Streptophyta; class Magnoliopsida; order Asparagales; family Asparagaceae; genus Agave; species Agave tequilana. Next base: position 53,301 of record JAVJIF010011071.1, on the reverse strand, counting down.
CCTGGTGTCACATCCAATGAAGTCCTGACTGATACTGAACTAACTGAAGATGGTGGAGTAGCGTCAACCTCCACCTGCTGCGATACATCCTGAAATACACCTAGAGGGAAGTGAATAGGTGTACTAGCTAATCTAATGACAAATGATGCAGAATTAAAACTCAATTGTAACATATTATGTGTAACCATAGTGTAGCTGAATTCCTGATAAAGGGCTCTGGACTATCTCCTCTAGATTCCTCTAGATTAAGAATTAAGGTGCTATATGAAGCTCTCTTGGTTCAATATAAGTGTGGGCACACACAAACTATATCTAGCATATGAATATGCGCAATATATAGTAATGCAAGATATAAAAGAGATAGAGTTAAGAGATAGTGGATCAAACGCAACAACAAGATATGTTTCGAGGTTCGAACCACTGCTCTATGTCCCCTATTCACACAGAAGGATTTCGACTATGTCCACACATGACATTCCACAAAGGGACCTCCACTGAAAAATTACAACTCTACACTTGGAGTACACCACTCCTCTCCCAAACACAAGCACCTTTACACAAGAGGGATAGCCACAAAGCCAAACACAATCACCTCTACACAATAGGGATAGGCACAAAGCCAAAAATATAATCACCTCTACACAAGAGGGATAGGCACAAAGCCAAAATAAAGAAAAGATTACAATCTTGGTGATCTAATGATCACAAACAACACTTGGTGATCACAATAGACGACAGACAATTTTTCTCACAAAAACAAGTCCTATAGATAGGATTAGAGATGATAGCTCAAGTGTGAGAAAACAAAGTTTTTGAAAATAAAAATAATAAAGAAAAATACTTAGAAAAAATAATAAATAGATTTGTAAAGAAGACTCAAAACCAATTCCCAAAGACTTTCTTTTCTTTGATTTTTTGACACTTTAAAAAAAATAAAAGATAAAACTTTTAGGCACAAAAACTTCTTTTAAACTTGCTGCAAAACACTTGAAAGATGAGAAGAAAAACTCTCAAAAAATCTTGATGAAAACAACTTGAGAGAACCCCTATTTATAGGCTCTTAGAATTATAGCCGTTAGGATCAAAAAGGTCAGTTTTGACCTTCCGACCGACCGGCTGGTCGACCATCCAATGGTCATATTTCAGACCGTTAAGCCACCGGTCGACCACCTAGTCAACCGCCCCAGGCATAACTCGCCTACCGGTCGATCGCCCGGTCGGCCGAGCCTAAAGGCACTCAGCCTGTTGGTCGACCGCCCGGTCGACTGGTGTTACCTGATAGTTGGGTAGTTACAGTCAGTCAACCGCCCGGTCGACCGTTGCTACCCGAGAGTTGGGTAGTTACAGTCGGTTGACCGCCCGATCGACTGGCCTTATAGGCAGGCCTTGTGCACGTCCTTGTGCACATCGGTGGACCGCCCCGGTCGACTGCCAGCAGGCTCAGGCTAAGGTATAGGATTAGAAACTTGGTCTTTTTAACTTTTACAAAATCTCATAAAATCTCATAAATGTCACAAAAATCAGTTCTTATAAATATTTGAAAAACAAATATGTGTGACAAAAATCAACACATATTACAAACTATTTGAACTATTTTTGTGATAAAGAAATTAAACTTTAACACAAAATCGGTATTTTCCAAAAATACAAACTTAGAAATAGAAATATGATTTTTCTCAAATTTGTATAAATACGAAAACAAGATATTTAAACTCTTTTGAAGCATAGAGTGTATGGATAGATCTAATACACATATAAATGATATCTATGTTTTTGACATTCAATCCAAAATAAGTTTTATTAATTACAAAACTCTAAACACATGAAATAGAATCATCAAAATAAGTTTTTTTAAATGTATGAAGCATAGATGTATATAGATGAAATCCAATATACATTAAACTTGTTTTAATTCTATCTATTCATGAAAACCATATATATGCTTGAAATCCAAAATCGGTTAAACCGAAAACCAAACGTATTGAACTTGTGTGTGTGAACTTGAGCATATCAACACTAGTCTATCTTACACAAGATCTAAATACAAACTAAAACTAAATAAACTGAAGTTTTCTTGTAGAACTCTTTCTCCAAGCTGACTCGATCCAAACACAATCCAAAGAGCTTCACTCCATCTGAGTGCTAGATGCGATCTTGACGCGCGAGCTCTTGAATCAACATGTGTTAGCTCCAAAACTCCTTTGTTGAAGCTAAGCACCTACTAAGATCTTGATAGTAAATCTGAAACTATATAAACACAAGATCATTAGTATTATAACTACATGAGTTAATCATCATCAAAACTAGGGTGATGAGCCTTTGGCCAACAATCTCCCCCTTTTTGATGTTGACAAAACTCATAGAGTTATATATGCATGAATTAAAAATAAGCTTCCTAGAAGCCCCCCCTTAACTCATACACAGCAATAAAAAAATAAATATTCAATAAAATGCATAAACTAAACAAAAATATATGCATAAATACCAATATTAAGCATGCATATATAAACTCTCTAATTCTTCTCCCCTTTTTGTCAATTCATTAACAAAGGGGTGAAGACAACCAAACAATAAAGATGTATATGCGATATATATTCATGAAGAAGAGAGACGATAAGTTAGCTCTCCCCTGCATACATGCATTACATGGAGAATAGATGACTAGACCCTAACCCACTTAAAGTATAATATACAATATAAAAACGGAGATGTTATGCTCCCCTTACACACGTGTACTACATATCGAAGAGAGGTCAAGCTCTTCAATATGAAATATACACTCAACATGAATCTATATATAGAAGTGATGTTAAGCTCCCTTGCATATAGGCAATATATATCAACAAATTTTGAAAACACTTTTAAAATAAAATTTTGAAATTTCTTGAGGTCAACAAAATGAATTATAATATCAGTGAAATCAAATAGTAGTTGACAAATGTTGGTACCAATTGTAAAAAAAATTTTAAGATATCAATATTAGATTTTGATATTAATTGAAAGTGAAATATGAATTACATTTTGATACCAAATAAATACCAATTGAAATACCAATTGAAATGATTAGCAATTAAAATGCCAATTAAAATCAATGCATAAGCTTGTAAAGATACCAATTAACATTTAGAATAAAAATAAACTTAACATAAACATAATTTGTGCTTTAAAAATGTAAAGACATTATAAAACAAGCATAATCAAATCATATATATGTATGTATGAAAATGGAAATACTAATTGAAATTTGAAGCATACATATATAAGAAAACAAATATGAGTATACAAAAATAAAATAACATGAAGATCATGTGTATAACTCATACCTACCACCCTATTCATTCACAAGTTTAAAAGATATTCAATAAGGGTATGCAAGGTATAGTCGCCAATCCAACCGCCCTTAGGTTGGTAGGGATTTTCAAAATTATGATTTGAAAATATTTTAACATATTTGAAAACTCTACCAATTAAAAAATAAAGATTAGTTTTAAAGATAATTTTAAAAACTAGTATGAAATCCTTCAAATAAGGAATAGAACATGAATATATCCATGAGAACATAAAAATCACACAATAATTGACACTCAAAATTTATAAAATATAAAAGATTGTCAAGAATCTAATATCATGAGTAAACAAGATGACGTAGAGTGCAAAAATCATATAATAAGTATAATCATGAGAGAGGCAATGAAACTCATATGAAATTCCTTTATAAATGTGAACATTATAAAAATTCAATTTATATCAAGATAAAACAAACTTCAAGGCATATGTATGTTTTGTCTAAACTAGAGTATACATACATATCCCAAATATAAATGAGTCTATAATAGAATATTGTATGAAAAGCAAGTGACTCTAAGCTAGACATGCATATCTAAAGTTTTGGACAAAATTGACATATACATGAAGATAAACACATTTATATGAAAATATGTACAAAAATAGGGAATACATGTTAAGATGTAAGAATCATCAAAATAAGCTTATACAAGTACATCTAATGGGTACAATTGAGTAATAAAGTATAAACACATAATAATCAAATGTGGTTCACAAGTTGTACAAGTATAAGCATAAGTTTTAACGAAAATTACATCTAAACTAGTAATCAAAAACATGAAGTGTAAAATCATAAACAAATATGATCATTAGGGTAAATACACGTGCTTTAGAGTTCGGATATACACAATAGCTAAAGTATAATAAGAACACAAAAATAATAGCCATATATACATAGGTGTATCTCAAATACTATTTATGTATATCTCAAGTCTAATTAATATTGCATTTAACATAATAAACATGAAAAACATGAAAACCAATACAAGCTAAAAATATTCATGTAAAAGCATATAAACAAAATGAGGAGTTAGAGATAGTTATCAAAACCAATAGGGCTAATCTCTAGGTCTCCAAATCATGGTGATCCTCCCACCAAACATCCTTGAAGGTGATGCATCCAATGTAGTATCCATTAAACTCAAACGCATCCACCATCAAAGCACCAATACCCTCACGTCAAGTGAGAGCCCACACCTATATCAAATAAAATAGGAGTGGCTTTTAGTAGGAGTGGCTTTTGGAACCCATATCCTTTTGGGTATATGGGGTTAGCACCTTTCCTAACTCAAACAAACTTGTTTGCAAAATTTGAATTATGTATTCTTTCATAACAAAACTTTACAAGGTGGCCCTTACGTCGTGTACAAGTCTACAAACTAGCATACAAGGTATCATGTGTGTAAGCCGTGATTGGTGTATATGAATATGTGAAACTTTTTTCTTTCGAAACATGGATTCTAATTTCTTGTGATCCATAGCACATTGGCTCAAAGTGGAGCCCAAACAATCTACACTCTTCTTTAAAATACAAATACCATTTTCAATGATTGAAGAAGAAGTGGACATGCAACATGTTTATTAATAGATTATGAATCTATAGTAACATGACAAACATGGGAATCAAAATCATTTTTCAAAGAAATATTTTCCTTGAAACTAAATCTAGTTCTTTTTGAAATTATAACAATTTTGTTTTTCAAAGAATCATTCTCTTTTAAAACAATTTCAAATTTTGAAGACAAAAAACATTTTTCTTCAAAACTTCATCACAATCATTTTTATTCTTTAAAATTTTGTTTTCTTTTAAAGCAAGGTCAAGTTGAGTTTTCAAGGAGTCTCTTTCACTTGAAATTTCAACCTTCTCTTGTAAAGTCATGTTTAGCTTTGAAAATAAAGTTTTATTTTCTTTTTTTAATTTAAAATCTTGCTTTTCAGAGCTTTGTACTTTGAAAATAAGTTTTCACAAAATATAGATAGTTTTTCATTTAATGCATGTGTATCCATGTTATCATCACAAGAGGAACTTGCACTATCATATAGATGAGTGTCCGAAATTACCTCAGAGAGTCATTCCCTTGAACCATAAAGCAAGCTTAGTAGGACTCTTCTCCACTAGAGTCCTTCTCCACATTGTTTGTCGTTTGTAGCTTGGGAGAGGTCAATATATTCCATACTGTAAAAGCGGAATCACAATGAGAAACCATAAAAAGTTAATCTTTACTAAGTGTGTGCCTAAGTGCCACTAAGGCTTGTGCATTAGCCTCTATATGCTTGTCATTACCAAGATAAGATGTCTTGGTAGTGGCAAGGTAAACATGCAATCCTAGGGTTTAAGGTATGCACTCATCTTAAACTTTCATATATCAATGTTGGTAACATCATATATGGGAGGGGCAAGAAAATCCATGAGTGTATAAACTATATATGTGCAAAGCAATACTAGATTAGTTATCCAAGGATCTCACTCCTAGGTGGTTAAACCGAATATTAGGAGCGTAGGTTCTGATACCAATTGAAATACACCTAGAGGGGGTGAATAGGTATACTAGCTAATCTAATGACAAATGATGCAGAATTAAAACTCAATTGCAACACACTATGTGTAACCATAGAGTGTAGTTGAATTCCTAGTGAAGGGCTCTGAACTATCTCCTCTAGATTCCTCTAGATTAAGAGTTGAGGTGCTATATGAAGCTCTCTTGGTTCAATACAAGTGTGGGCACACACAAACTATATCTAGCATATAAAAATGTGCAATATAAAGCAATGTAAGATATAAAAGAGATAAAGTTAAGAGATAGTAGATCAAACGCAAACAATAAGATATGTTTCGAGGTTCGAACTGCTGCTCAATGTCCCCGTCTTCACACAGAAGGATTTTCACTATGTCCACATAGGACCTTCCACAAAGGGACATCCACTGAGGAATTACAGCTCTACACTTGAAGTACACTACTCCTCTCTCAAATACAATCACTTCTACACAAGAGGGATAGGCGCAAAACCAAAATACAATCGCCTCTACACAAGACGAATAGGTACAAAGCCAAAAGCACAATCACCTCTACACAAGAGGGATAGGCACAAAGCCCAAACAAAAAAAAAGATTACAATTTTAGTGATCTAATGATTACAAACAACACTTGGTAATCACAAAAGACCACAAATAATTTTCCTCACAAAAATAAGATCCTATACATAGGATTAGAAATGATAGCTCAAGTGTGAGAAAACAATGTGTTTGGAAATGAAAATAACAAAGAAAAAATACTTGGGAAAAATAATAAATAGATTTGTAAAGAAGGCTCAAAGCCAATTTTTTAAAGACTCTCTTTTCTTTGATTTTTCCAACACTTTAAAAACAAATAAAAGATAAAACTTTTAGGCACAAAAACTTCTTTTAAATTTGCTGCAAAATACTTGAAAGATGGATAGAAAAACTCTCAAAAAATCTTGATGAAAACAGCTTGAGAGAATCCCTATTTATAGGCTCCCAGAATTATAACCGTTGAGGTCCAGAAAATGTCAGTTTTGACCTTCTGGTTGACCAGCCGATCGACCATCAAACTGTCATATTTCTAATTGTTGACCGCCCGGTCGACCGCCCCAGGCATAACTTGCCTACCGGTCGACCACCCGATTGACCGAGCCTAAAGGCACTCAGCCTGTCGGTCGACCACCCGGTCGACCGATGCTACCTTAGAGTTAGGTAGTTACAGCCGGTCGACCGGCCTTATAGGCAGGCCTTGTGCACGTCCTTGCACACATCGGTCGACGGCCCGGTCGACCGAGCTCTGGTTCGGTCGACCGGTTGATCGACCGCCAGTAGGCTCAGGCTAAGGTATAGGACTAGAGCCTTGGTCTTTTTAACTTTTATAAAATATCATAAGCTCTCATAAATTTCACAAAAATTAGTTCTTATAAATATTTGAAGAACAAATATGTGTGACCAAAAATCAATACAATTACAAACTATTTAAACTATTTTTGTGATATAGAAATTAAGCTTTAACACAAAATCAGTATTTTTGAAAATACATACTTAGAAATGGAAATCTGATTTTTCTCAAACTTGTATAAATACAAAAATAAGATATTTAAACTCTTTTGAAGCATAGAGTGTATAGATAAATCCAATACATATATAAAGATATCCATGTTTTTAACATTCGATCCAAAATAAGTTTTGTTAATTACAAAACTCTAAACACATGAAACAGAATCATCAAAATAAGTTTTTCTAAATGTATGAAGTAAAGATGTATATAGATGAAATTCAATATACATTAAACCATGTAAACTTGTTTTGATTCTATTTATTCATGAAAACTATATATATATGCTTGAAATCTAAAACCGGTTAAACCAAAAACCAAACGTATTGAACTTGTGTGCGTGTAAACTTGAGCATATCAACACTAGTCTATCTACACAAGATGTAAACACAAACTAAAACTGAACAAACTGAAGTCTTCTTTTAGAACTCTTTCTCTAAGCCGACTCGATCCAAACACGATCTAAAGAGCTTAACTCCATCCGAGTGATAGATGCGATCTTGACGCGCGAGCTCTTGAATTTACATGTGTTAGCTCTAAAACTCCTTTATTGAAGCTAAGCACCTACTAAGATCTTGGTAGTAAATCTGAAACTATATAACACATGATCATTAAAACTATAACTACATGAGTTAATCATCATCAAAACTAGAGTGATGGGCCTTTGGGCCAACACATCCTTGGTCTTCAATTTCTTAACCTGCTGAGAGATTATAAACTTCAACAATGAAGTCTCATCAAACGTGACATGCTTAGTCAATACAATCTTTTTTTTGGGGGATGCCATAGCTTGTAGACTTTCATATTTCTCTTGACACCCAAAAGCTCAAAGTTCTTTGCTCGCGGATTTACATTGCCATCTTTGGCACTAAAGTAAGCCAAACTTTCAAATACCCGCAACAAATTATAATCCTGAGCAGCTCCACCTGATCAAATATCCAACAGAGTTTTGTCTCCTATCGCAGTCGATGACAGTCCATTTATGAGATGGCTAGCATATACAATCGTCTCAGCCCAAAGCGATTTGTCTAATCGTGCATTAGATAACAAACTCTAATCCTTCTCTAATAAGGAGCGATTGATTTTCTTAGCTAACCCATGTATTTCATTTGTGAAGTGAGTACCAATACCAGTGTTCTGACCAAATTGTAGGAATTGGTTCTTGTATTTTTTAACATTACCAATTTGGAGTTCCTTAATCTTCCTACAAGTCTGTTTCTCCATCATATCCTTCTATTTCATCAGCATACCTAGGTCTTTAAATCTTTGTCTCATGGGATATATCCAATAATGCCTAGATGAATTATCAATAAAAGAGATAAAGTATCGATGACCACCAAGCGATGCAGTCTTGGCAGGTCCCCAAATACCTACGTGAACACAATCAAGAAGACCTTCCAAGCGGTCAGTAGAGGTGCCTAATTTCACCTTCATCCCCTTGTCCAGAATGCTATGTCCACCCAATTCCATGTTGCAGGTAGATGCACCTTCCAATGATCCCTTCTTTGCTAGAGCTTGCAAAGATTTTTCTCCTATATGTCTGAGCCTCATATGTCAAACTTGTGTACAAATATCACCTAAAGAAGTAAAACTCACCACTTGCTTTGTAACTGTATCACCCATCAAGTAGTATAGATTATCGCGTCGGACGCCCATCAACACCACCATCGAGCTATTAGTCATCTTGAGAATACCATCTCTAGCAGATACTCCATGACCCAATGTTTCCAAGGCACCAATAGAGATAAGATTCTTTTTCACTTGAGGTATATACCTTACTTCTTTCAGTTCTCGTACCATCCCATCAAACATCTTGATACGAACTGTACCTATCCCTTCCACTTTACATGGATGATCATCACCCATGATAGCGAAACATCCATCTTACTTCTCAAAGTTAGAAAACCAATCCCTATTTGGGCATACATGATATGTAGCTCCAGTATCTAACATCCACTCAGAGTCTCATGAGTAGCCAACAATAGGAGCAGTAACGGAGAAGGATAATACCGATGAGTCTGAGTCCGATCCGCCTGCCTGTGAAGTACTGGCTTGAGTATTGACCACATGTGCGAGATTTGCCTCGGTCTTCGACTCCTTCTTATCCTTATCCTTGATCCTTAGACAATCAACTTTTCAGTGCCCTTCTCTTTGCAGAAGGTACACAGATTCTTCTTTAGATCTCTGACCCTGATCTGAACTTTGATCTCTCATACTCGCCTTTGCCCTTCCAATTGGAACCTCTGCCTCTTACCATCAACGCCTCTGCTGATGTACCCTAAAAAAAAAGCTTGTCCTGCCTCCTTACTTCATAATTTACAAAAGCAGCCGACACATCACTATAGTTAAGTGTTTGTTTACTATTGATCAAAATTAGGGTGAAGGTCGCATACTCTTCATCAGGAAGAGAATTCAGTAGAATCAACGCCTTATCCTCTTCTTCGATCTTCACATCCACGTTAGCTAAATCTGTAAGAAGCTTGGTGTAGTTATTCATGTGTTTATCAATGGAGAGTCTTTTCTTCAATGAAAGCCATAAAGCTTACTCTTCAATTGCAAATACGACTCTATACTTCTTGTCAGATATTTCTTCTCCAGGATCTCCCATAGCTGCCTTGCAGATATTTCATATAACACATGATACTTGATGTCTTGCGTCAAATAAGACCTTGTTAAACCACACGTCGTTCGATTCATCTTGTTCCAATCTTATTCAGAAGTAGCCTCGGGTTTTTTCTCTCACCATAGAGTTTCTTCGAGGTTTGATGTCGTCAATGCATCCATCACCTCACATCTCTACACCTCAAAGTTGTTCTTGCCATCAAATTTCACCACATCAATCTTCAATGGATGTGGATTAATGATTTTCACCGTAGATTTACTACCTCAGTCATCTTCTCAATAGATTTCTCAAAACAATGCGGAAAACAAACGGAGTTAGATCAAAAACCTAGATAAAGATAGCATCTTTATCTCAAAGTAAACCCTAGGAGAGTTTTCGAAACGATCTACTCCACCAAATTTGATTCCTTATGCAATCTAAATGTTGTTCTGAGATCGACATACGATCCTACAAACAGTTCCAATGCTGCTCCGAGATCGACACACGATTTCCGCCAAAACAACCACCAATGCTCTTGGAATCGACACGCGATCCCACGATGAACCTGAGATGCTCTGATACCACTTGTTGCGCACGCCAGGCAACAACCAATAAGAAACCTCAACCAACAGAGAGAAAGAGATACACACCAGAGAAGTACCCCAAAGATAAGAATAAATAAACAAGAGAAAAAGTCAAACACAATATTTAACGAGGTTCGACAATTTGCCTACATCCTCGGAGCAAGGGAGAGAGAGATCTTATTGATTCAACAATCAATTACAGGTTTTCAAGGATACAATTCATGGGGCTATACCCCTTAATTTATAGCCAGAGAATTTTAGAGTTTTAGGAAACCTCAATTGAATTCGACTCCGGATCAGAAACGGAGTTTGAATCCTAATAGGACCCAACAGAAACCTGTGCTGTGCCAGTCGGTCGACTGAACGCTGGCTGACTCTTAACAGAAACTTAGCTCTTGTAGTCGGTCGATAGCTCAGTCAACCGAACTGCTGCTGTGCACAACCTGTGCATGTCGGTCGATCGAGCTGTCGACCGACCTTCTGCTCTGGTTGCATATGGACTGCGTTCTCGCTCCTTCTGGACTCTGATCTCTACACTATCTCTTCCAATGAGTTAAACAAACTTTTCCATCAAGTTTTTATCTCCTCTCTCTCTACAATTATCACATGAGGCGATGAAGCACAAGTTTCACAAAAAGAATAAATCGCAAGGAAACGCAGAACAGGTTTCATAAGTTAGAAGGGAAGAAAGCATCGTCGGTGTTTCACAGTCTCACGAGATAACTAAGAAGAAACCTCGGATGTACAATGTCCAGGAGGATTAAGAATATAGACTATATTTGTCATACTACTTCACCATGCATTGTACAATCCTAGGAGGATGAAAGGATATAGATGAGACTTCTAATTCAATGTTCCCCCTTTATAGAACAGTGTTATTAATAGAACAGCCAATCCACAAGGATTCTTACAGCACATATATATGATACATACTAGGAGCTTTTCACTTCCACTGCATCAATGCTGGCTAATGAGTAAAGCTGCCCGAATTACTCCAATAGCGCATATATTTGACCTGCTAATGCCAAAAGACCAGATAATCACAATAAACAATGCGAACATGGAATATTCATCAGCAAGCACATAAGAAGTATGTAGAACCCATGTGCTTCCACGCTTCAATATAATCTACATCATAACACATTAATGTAAATCCTGTTGGTATTCTGCTTAACAGGAATCAATCTGACAACTAATCAAGATCACTGAGATATCAACAATCTAATTGGCCAGGTCGGCAAATATCAGGTGGGAGGTTTTCCGTTCAATAGAACGTTCCTTAATTTAAGAACCACCTTTCAATTTCCTTCCTTAGTTTATCCCCTGTATAAAGGACTTAATCCACTTATACAGTATTTGGAGTGAAGTACGCTTAGAGCGAATCTCCTTAAGACAATTACGTCCCCGCACCGGTGCTAACGGGATAATGGAGACCGTAGTCAACCAGTACCTTCCACAGGATCGTTGAAGCAGCACCCACTGTTGGACGAAGGAAGGTTGAAGAATATTTTTCTTCAGAAGTACCAGATTCAGACAACAATTCTATAACAGAATCTGTTGAATTTTCTGATTCCTCTTTCAGAAGAAATTTCACAGAATCTTTTTTGGAAGTCGCTTTCCTACTGATTCCTCTTTCAGAAGAAATTTCACAGAATCTTCTTTGGAAGTCGCTTTCCTACTTCACGCTGGAAGCCCAGTTCAGAACTCAAAGAGAGAGAGAGAGAGCGCTGTTGTTCCAGGACGGGCCAATGGGTTCGAACCCAACGAGGCAGGGAACCCGGACCCGAGCCGGCCCGGCCGGCCGCCGCGGTGGCGCGCGCATGCACACATGTGCGAGCGGGCATAGTTCCCTCCTTTTCGCGCGCGAAAACTCCAAGTACCCAAAGGGCACGCCCTTCGTTCTCAACTTTCTCTATTTATACACCACAAAATTCCATCCCATGGCCAATGTGGGATTAAATGCTTTTAGTTACCTTTAGTCCCATTTGGCTTTGAATTAGGCAATCTTTAGACTTGAATATCTCATTCATTCGAAGTCGGAATTAAACATGTGAATATACCACGTTCATCCCCAATGGAAGGAGAACACACTCCAACCATCATCCAATTGATTCGATCAACAGATCTTGCCATAATTCAGCTCAAAGATTCGCTTTTATATTCTTCAATTCCAACAAATCCATTTGTCAGCGTCTTAACAAAATTAGACTAATAGGGACCTAAGCATCATGCCAGGCCCGGTATAACTAAACCTAATACATGTACAGAAATATTTCTAAAAAAAGAGCGTAGGGGAGATCGAAGAAAACATGGATAGAGGTAATACGGCAAGATATAGAAGCTAAAGGACTTAGTGAAGACATATTGCTCGATAGGAATGAGTGGAGAAAGTTGATCCATGTGCCCGATCCGGCGTAATTCTCTTTGGTTCATGTAGCCTACCCCAAATACTTGGGACAAATGGCTTAGTTGTTGTTTTTGTTGGTGGATAGCAACAGCCTACTTAATACCTGTTGTTCATCGCAACAATAAAACAATATGCACATTAATCTAGAATATTACAAGCCAACGTTAAATCATGGGGAAGAACAATATTATAGATATATTTGGCTGAATACAAATACTCTCCGTTCTTTCAAAAGATAATGTCTGAATGAAATATTGACCAGAAAGCATACAGAGAAAGAGGTCCAAAATCTTTAAAAAGAAAGTGTTCAAGTAAAAATGCAGTTCCTATGTATTCCGATTTCAAATATTCAATGTATGCATGAGAACACAATAATGTAAGTCCAGAGCTTGCAATGAACCTAAGGATTATGTCAGCAAGATTAACAGAATTAAAGTAATATGTACATGTGTCTAGATTCTGGAAAAATGGGAGCTAAATTTCAACAATAACAGAATTGTGTGTGCATGTCATTTACAACAGTAATTGAAAGAAATGAATGAAGATTAACAGAATTCGGACAGCTCCCATTAATATTATTCCTACAATCACATTTGCACGTTAGAAGTGAACAAAAGATTACTAATGACACATTCTCCTTATTGAACTTAGTTCTTCAAAAACCCAAGTAATCACACAAAAACTGTACCAAATTCAAATTATACAAAGAATACTCAACCACCGACCTCATGATTGTACACTTGCATTCTCCCACTACCAATCACCTAAACAACAATCTCTTCTTCCTACATTCTCCCTGTTCTTTCATTATACAGATTCAATCAGTGATAGAACACAAGAGGCGGAATTTTCAGCCCCGACTCGTTGAGGAACGGAATTACCTCCGGCCTCTCCACCAAATCCCTGTAGAATGCGTACTCCGCCTCGTAGTCGTGCAAATCGAGCTCCGCCTTCTGATTCGTGTGGTAATGGTGCTTGGCCTCGCTCGATTTCCCGAACCCAAACACACTCACCCGCTCACAAACCCCGACAGCCAGCATCACTGCCTGCAGTCCCGACGAGTAATGGAACATTTTCTCATCATGAATCTTGCTCCATTCCTCCGGGGACTTTCCGGTCACCTCGACGAACCTCTTCAACGAGTAGTACTTCACGATTCGAGCGCACAACACGTCGAATCTCGCGTCGGTGACCAGCAACGGCGACTTGTGCGAAGACTTGCAGGTCGTGTAGTCCAGGAAATGGATGGGCTGGCAAATGTACATGATGATGGGGACGTTCTCGCCGTAGGGGTGGCAGAAGCAGTTCTCGCGGAGGGCGCAGAGGTGGAGGATGTTGCTGTTGACGAAGGAGACGGTGGTTTTCGATCCGACGTGGCGGGAGTAGCCCTCGGTCCTTGCGTTGTTCAGGCGGATCACCACATCGTGGCCGTCGATGAGCTCGCCGTGGTCGCTCTTGAGCAGGATCCCGCTGTTGCCGACGACGGCGCAGGAGTTGTACAGTTGGCGAGGGCTATCCGGTTCGGGTTCGGGTTCGGGTTCGGGTCGGTTGAAGTGGCGGTCGAGGGGGAGCTTGATGAGGGCGGCGAGATCCGACATGATCCGGGGCTGGAGGTGGTGGTCGCGGATCCAGAGGCGGAGGGCGCGGCGGAACTCGGGGAACACGCGGTAGTCCTTCGGGGAGCGGAGGCGGATCGGGTAGCGGGTGGCGGGCCGGATGCGGAGCTCGAGGCCCGACGAGGACCCGTGGTTCTCTTGCCGCCAGAGGGAGATCGTGCGGTGGCGGGCGGCGCCGCGGGCGGTGGCGGGGAGGTTGCCCTCGATTAGGTCCTCGACCTCGCGCTTGAGGTCGGGCTCGCCGGCGTCGACGGAAGCGAGGGAGAGGAGGGTGGCGTTGAAGTGAGGATTGGCGGGTTGGGGGAGGGGGACGGCTCCGAACCCGCGGTGGAGGGAGGAGAGGCAGGCGAGGAGGGTGACGACGGCGACGACGAGGAGGAGGAGGCTGAAGGGCAAGCGGAGGGATCTCTTCATTGTATCTCTCTCGCTGCCCCAGATTTTGGCCGGGGCTACGAGTGGTGGTGGATCTCCGCCGCCATTGATGGAGCTCCGAGAGCTCGGAGCTCGTTAATAATGACAGAGTGTGAGTTTTGATTGGGGTCTGGATTTGGTTCGGGTTTTAAATGGGAAAAGTTCTAGGCAGAGTCAACGTTGGGAGAGACTCCGACCCGATATCTTGCCTCCCCGAGATGAGGGTGTTTATTTATTAATTGAAATAAAATAAAATAAATAAATAAATATAATATATAATATTTTTGCAAGAAGAGTGGTAGGTTGGCAATTTTGAGTGTGATTTCCTTTTTCTTTATTTTGTTAGGTGACAGAGGCATGTCTAAAGAGAGGGAGGATAATTTAGTAGTCAAACAATGTTGGTTAATATTAATAAATTAATATTAGTAGTAGCTTTGTCCACGTCACGACTCAGGGTTCTGTTTTGTAGGTGAAGGATGTGGATCTGGGGGATTCTTTCTCACTGGTGAGAGGAAAGAGAAAAGGGGTTTGGTTAAAAATGAAGGAAGCACGTGCATTCAAGCTCAACTTACGATGCAAATTTTTCTTCGGAGAGCTTGCGTGCACAAGGAGGTAAATTGAACACCATCCTTCAACTTACATCACAAGTGAAGAGGAAGATTTGAAAGGCGATAAACACGTTTCAAAGAAAATCTCGTATTAAGGCTAAAAAGCCCTGTTATTTGGATAAGAAATTCCTTTTCAAAGATAAAAAAAATATTTATAATGAAATCTAATTCTTCTTTTTTACCGCACATATATAAATGAACCAAGCTCAGAAAATATATTATTTAATATTTATTTAAAATAAGTAAGCTCGAGGCTCGGCACAGGCTCGTGTTTGGGCTCGTTTGATATTGTAGATGAATCAAGTTTGATTAAAAATTTAAGCTTAGATAAATAACTGAACAAGCACAAATAATCTAAAACTGAACTCGCTTCAGTGTTGTTCGTGATCGAAAACTATTTTTTCTATCGTAACTATTCTTCCAAGTGTAGTTGTTGTCAAAAATATTTGATCACATGCCACGATACTTGATCTAATTAACCAATATATCCTCACTAGACTAAATCATGATCATTTGATCCTATAGTTTGTAATCAAAATTTGCAGATTACTCAGTTTGATGAGACTCTTTGGACTAATTTAGACCAGATAAAATCACAGGAAACTCTACCGGTATGTTCTCATTGCAGTCGAAAGAAGATAAAGTACAACACCGAGGACCTTCACTATTTTTCATTGTTCAAGAAAATTGACCATCAAACACTATAGGGGCCGTTTGGGTCGAAGAAACTCTTCCCGAAAATCTAACGCCCGCTTTGATATTTCAGCATTTTTCGAGCTGTCATTTGGTTCGTTGATCTCGAAAAAATTTATCATTATGCGAGTCCTCACGTTTGCTGATGTGACCTAACAAAATCTCATCGAGAATTTTTCATCCACCCGCGCAATAAATCGTGTGGAAAAAATTTGTGTGGACCTCGTTGTGCGTGTGTTTCCGCGAGAAAGCGATGCGCACGCTGATATATATATATATATATATATATATTTCCGTTCTGATTTCCTTGAGCCATCCAAACAGCTCTTATATATCAACACGGCTCTTCCTTATAATTTAGAAAAAAAGAACAAAGTTTTACCCAAAAAGGACCCAAGCACTCTCTCAGCGTCTCATTACACAGCTCCAGCTGTTTTTTCTCAGAATTAGACTTGGTGACACGTGAGTCCTAAAAAGGCCCCTAATATATAATCAAATAACTCAACGTTTTCCCTGCAGCAATGTTTACCTGTCATTGTCCAGCCTCAAACGTGAAGACAAAACCAAAACCCAGGGAGAAAAAGAAAAGAATTAGCAAGTGAGTGGGCCCCAGAGCACGCGACAGAATATATAAATAATACTAGAAAGTTCTAAAACAATCCTCCCTCAATATTTGCCTCCCCCTGATGCGATGCGGAGAAATCAACGACGGCACGCAACGCAATCAGTCACCCGCGGCCGGATCTGTTTATTCAAGGGATCGAGAGGAAAGGGATTTTTTTTTTTTTTTTTTTGGCAAAATTGCATCTCCCCGGCTGTTTGGATACACAGAGGAGTAAAGAGGCCTTATTTCTTACTTTCATTATCAATTCAAACATAAAAAAAAAATAAGAATTTTTTTCTTTTTCCTTTTTTTTTCCAACTCTTTCACACAAGTATTTTCACGCTCTAAGCTGTTACAGTTAATTTTATGACTATGTAAATCTCATTTGTAATAAATTGTAACTCAAAACAGTTTATTTTGTGGTCATATAAATCTCACTTGCATCCTAATTACAGTCCAATTTTTTTCATAATTAATTTTTATTTTAATATTATTTTTACGGTCAACTCTGTGATCAACTTTTTTCAATTGCACACTATCATCCAAACACCGGAAAAGACATAACATTTTTCAAATCACACTTCCTAACAACATTCAAATACCGAAAAATTTACTGACCAATTCTCAAGTTCTAAAGAGAATTATTACTGCTTCTTTACTTCTTCACATTCACTCCTAACTAAACAGCCACTGCAACACTATTAATGGCGGTGACATGATTGCTTTTGACGGAACTGAGTGGGAGAGCCTTTAATTCAACTGTCTAGTTTAAGGGGTTGTTTGTTTCGTCGTAAAAAGAGTAAAAATCCGTAATTCGTAAATGACTTACAACCTTATTACAACTATGACGTTTGTTTAAAACGTGATTCGTAAAAGGCTTACGCAACTTGCAAACCAATTACCACTCACTTACAGTCCAGTTACAGTTAATTTTGTGGTCATGCAAATTTGTATTATTTTTTTATGTTAATATTAAATTTTTTAATATTTAACATTTTCAATATTTATTTGCAATATTAAAAATTTTAAATCACTAAATAGTTAATTTTGTGGTCAATTTTTTCACTTACGACTCACACATTACGACAACCAAACACCGTAAAATACAATACACTTTCCCACTTATAACTTTACATTACCAACCAAATACCATAAATCTTACATGCATGTAACTCATTTACAACTGTAAAAAATTTTACCAATTAAGACTTACAAATTACGGCCAATTACGACAACCAAACAGATAAGTATTTAGTATTTAGGTTGCTTTGGACCTTCATCCTGCTCTTAAAGGGTACTTTAATCCATTTTGTACAACGATTTATCGTTTTTTATTGTTTGCACATTTTATTTTTTGGTGTCCGTAGAAAATAAATTTATAAGCTTTAATTCTGCACGCAAGCGACACATCTTTTTGGCATACTCTGCGAGATGCCATCGTCTTTAAATGTTCTGCAACCTAACAAGAATGAAGACATACTGACCTATCACGATTCACGATGGAAGTTATATTAGGCTAAATGAGATCATGTCTGTCGTCTTTGCGTGGAAAGCATTCGGATGGGCACAATCTGGACGTTTTTTCGGCGTTGGGGTCCCAATTAAACTGGCGGGGGCGGCGGCCGCTGATTTTGATTTTTTGCGGTCGATCCAACGTGGAGTGGAATGCTGAGGTGGCCGATGAACACGTGTCAAATTGAAACGTTATTAGTTTTTATGGAAGGAGAATGTGGCACGCATTCTCTTAGAGCTGTGTTTGAGTGGGAGTCCATGATGAATATCAATCTGATCAAATGAATAATAGTTAAGTAAAGTTGATTAGAGTTTAATTTGTTCGGCAGAGATGGTTTCTTTGTGTGGACTCGATCTGCTTCGCATCACAAATCCACAAAAGATAACAGCGGATTAATTAGACCAAAGATGTGAGATTAAGCCAACTGATTATTAAATAATTGCGGGTCGTACCCATACGACATGATATGTGATGCTTTGCTTGGCTTGTATGAGGTTTGCGTATTTGAATCCTTTACTTATTTTCAAAATAAAATATAAAAACGCGTTTTGCTTTCTCCGGTTCCAATCCGAACCTGAACCGGGCTCTAGGCAATCCGGTTCCGATTTCGTTTTTAAGAACCGGAGCCGCTGGTTCAGATTTTTGAACTGATTTTTTCCCCTTTGGGCTGACCGGCGTGGGCCTGGCCAGCAACGGGCCTGGCCCGCCCGCCTAGGGTCTAGCCAACATGAGCGTTGAAAAAAAATTAACCATCTTAGAAGCAGAAGCAGAAGCAGAACCGTAACGGCCAGTTTCAAAATCAAAAAAGGAACCGGAACCGGCCCTCATATAGAGGAACTGAGAATCGCTTGTTCTGAAGCCAGGCCGGGTCTAGCTTGCTGTGGTTTACGTGCAAGAAAACAGGTCGAACTTGAAATACAGTACACGTCACTCTTTAAGACACAAAATTCCAAATATAATATAATGCATTATGTCGCTTTAACATTTCCACACTAATTGATCAAAATCTCAGACACGAAAACACTTGTGTTTGCACGAACTAATACAAGGCGAATATGATCAGTTTGGGCCAACTAAAAATGGGCTCTATTGAGCAAATCCTAAATACGGCCCGGTTCAGACGTTGACCGGGCCTTGACCTTTTCACGGCCCAACTTTCTGTATGGTTCAAATGGCGGTGGCACAAAATGATATTGATCCCAAGACTCCTGAAAATAAATCCGACAAAAAAATCACTTACGAACAGAGAAAAGAACAAAAAATTAACGAAAAAGCTAAAAGAAAAATGAAGGGATTTCGAAGGTTTCTCCTCTCGAGAAAAATTTTAGCGAATCAACTTGGAGAGAAGAGCAGCAAATCTTTGCTTCGCTCTCCTTGCTTCTTCTCGTCCTCAGCGATCTTCTCCCCTCTTCGAGACTCAACGCGCTTAGCCTCTCTCGGTCCATCCAGAGCGTCGACATCGATCTCGAGCCCATGGATCCCTTATGGAGGTGAAAATTGATCTCTTTTAGCTAGTTTTCTCTGTTTATTATTGGTAAAATCTTGTAAAGCTACCCTAAATTCTAGTGCACACGACTGGTTTGCTGAAATGACTGAATGCCCATTTCTTTGTTTCTTTTCCTTTTCACCAAAGTTGACACCTTTATGTTACTGGTTTAGAGCATTGGTGAATATTGTATATTCTATAAATTCCAGTTGTGTTAGTGCATTTAAGAACCACAAATGTTGAGATATTTGAATTTGTCATTTTCTATAATTTGTATTTATGTTAATTTTTGTGTTTTCTCGTATGCTTGTTTATATAGTACAGCAGAGGAGCATGTTCATTCAAACCCAATCAACGCCCAACCCATTGTCTCTCATGTTTTATCCTGGGAAGCCGGTTACGGAGGTTGGGAGTTCAGATTTTCCGAATGCTCGTGCTGCCATGACTTCGCCATTAGCAAAGGCACTCTTCGGAATTGATGGTATGCTTCTGTATTTAGTTCTCAAAGTTTGGTAGCTTAGAGTGATGATTTAGATTTCACACGGTACTTGTTTGGAAAGTATGCCTCTGTTGTGAAAGTGCTCGCATTCTTGTGAAGTTTTACTCTTTTCATATAAACAATTGCCTCTTCAGTGTGCTAGTCAATTCGTTCCTCAAATGAATTATTATGTAGCTTCTTTGGTTAGACAGTGGGTCTCTTTCTCATGCTTCACGCTATGGCCCAACATATTTTGTTATGTAACTGTTTATTTACAGTTGCTTCTTGATCTGTTATGCATATCAGAAACTTTTTTTTTATAAAAATTTTGTGCTAACCTCACTTATGTAACTAGACCTGCAAGCTACTCTGTTGCCTAGGCATTATGTAACAGAACTTGTCCAATCACAGGAATAACCACTATTAACACATTTACAATGCCTGACACACCAAAGAATGCCATGAGAGAATCCCAAATCTCCAATAGTGAGTGTCAATGAGAATAGAAGAAGGAATGCTACAAAAGAAAACCCTTTCTTTCTTTTAGAGGAAGGACACCTTCTTTTCGAAAGATAAAGTTCTAACTAAAATGATCACCCCTTTTCAGTGGACCATGTTTTAATTCTCACGACTTTCTTTTAAACTATGAAGGCGCATTATGCAAATCACTAGAACTAGAGAAACCCAACCAAGAGATGGCATAATTTATATCAAGAAAACCATCATCTTTTAGTCTTTGGACCATTCTTTCTATCTCAATAAATTGGCTTTCCTAAGATCATTTGAGATTTCTCAAGAAACAAATCATTTTTGAGAGTAAGGACGGGCCTCGGAATCAAAGCCCGACCCCAGAAAAAAAATATAAATAGGCAAAAGGTTACAATAAATCAACTTACCAAGAAGGTAAGTGAAAAGGACCCAAAAAAAAGAAAAAATAAACAAAATATATTAAAATACATAAAAATCCCTCACCACCTAGAGATGTTGGTGCTCCAAAGAGTGATATAGTAGAATGGCTTTTGACGGATACACTCCATTGGCAGGACCTTGCCTTGGAAGATTCTCAAGTCGCGTTCCCCCAAATTGAACAAATAATAGCCTCAACCACGCAGTCCCAACGCTTCCGTCAAAATGGCGGTATGTTCACAATCCTCCAACCCTCCCACAAATATGAACCGATGCAGGCTAGGAAGCCCGGTGAAAGGAGTCTACAAAATGCTCCCAGACACTCCAAGCAGACGAGCATGTAAGCAGAAGATGACATGGCATCTCATACTAGCTATTGCAGAAAACGCAGTTGGTGGTCAGTCGTATTTAGCATCTACAGAGATAATCCCTTGTTGGGAGATGGTCCTTGGAAGTCAACCATATCGTAATTTGTACCTTGGGGGGGGGCTGCCTTTAGATGGCTATAGCTACCATGTATTTAGGTCAAATTAGTTGTAGTTGATTATATTGCAACATAACTGTGAAGTTGCCAAAAGGATGACCGTCCCAACTAATCTGATCTGGCTTTTCGCTGTGAGAGTGATGTTGAAGGACAACCAACTATTCAGCCAGTGATTGAAACCTGTCCAGAGTAAGAGGATAACGAAAAGCCTGGACCAAAGTGGTGTTGTTTTGACTATGTGATATGACTAAGGCTTTCGGGTATGCTGCATCCTTGAAGAAGGTGGGGAAGGCTAGGGACAAGGGCATCAGACTAATCCACTTATCTTTCCAGAATTTGACTGTATCACCCTTTCCACACTTGATAAAGGTCGAGCCTTAGGGTAGGTGTGGTCCGAAGAACACTAGACAAGAAGGCGACTCCTGCCCATAGATTCTGTTAAGGAGATTTAATGACTGATGATGGCTGTAGTAGTTGTGGATAACTACTTATACCTATGATTAGTTGCAGTGCGACAGCAGTTTCCACTACCATTTAACAAGTAGGGATATGTTAGGTCCGAAAGATTGTCAATACCAAGGCCACCTTGGTCCTTGGGCAAGCAAAGACCAGCCCAACTCATTAGGCATTATCCTCAACTAACTGTTTTGTCCCCCTTCCAGAGGAAAGCTTGGTGTAATTGGTCTATATGATCAATAACCCAGAGTGGGAGGTAGGACATATAGTAATGGGAGACTGGTAAAAACTGAGTTAACGAACACAAGTCTCCCCCATTAGGATAGGCAATGACCCTTCAAGGAGGCAAGTTTATGATCAGTTCTATAGTTCTATCTGAAAGTGGCTACCAGTCAGATCTATTCAGTACAATCATTTTGATTGGGAGGTCCAAGTAAGTGAAGGGAAGATATCAATCCTGCAATGAAGGATAGAAACTGCTTGCGGTATAAGTCGTGGTTCAGGCCAAGACCATAAAAGGACTTATTAAAGCGATGGATAGACCAAACATGATCTCAAAGCAGTACAACAGGATTATAACATGTGTAAGAGAGGTTGTGGACTGAAGAACACTGAACAAGAAGACGACGCTCGCCCACGGATTTTGTCAAGGAGATCTAATGACTGAAGATGGCTATAGTAGTTGTGAATAACCACTTATATCTATGGTTAGTTGTAGTGCGGCAACAGTTTCCACTACCATTTAGCAAGTAGGGATATGTTGAAGTCCGAAAGATTGTCAATACCCAGAATGGGAGGTAAAAGGACATATATTACAGCGGGAGACCGGTAAAAATTGAGTTATCACAAGTCTCCCCATCGGGATAGGTAATGACCCTTCAAGGAGGTAAGTTTATGATTAGTTCTATCTGAAAGTGGCTACCGGTCTAATCTGTTCAGTGCAGTCGGTTTGATTGGGAGGTCCAAGTAAGTGAAGGGGAAGGTATCAATCCTGCAGTGAAGGATAGCAACTGCTTGCGGTAACAAGTCCTGGTTCAGGCCAAGACCATAAAAGAACTTATCAAAGTTGATGGATAAACATGATGTCAAAATAGTACATTAGGA
Organism: Agave tequilana; assembly: GCA_038442645.1. Classification (NCBI taxonomy): domain Eukaryota; kingdom Viridiplantae; phylum Streptophyta; class Magnoliopsida; order Asparagales; family Asparagaceae; genus Agave; species Agave tequilana. Next base: position 29,946 of record JAVJIF010011071.1, on the reverse strand, counting down.
TTATAACATGTGTAAGAGAGGTTGTGGTCCAAAGAACACTACACAAGAAGACGACGCTTACCCACAGATTCTGTCAAGGAGATCTAATGACTGACGATGGCTGTAGCAGCTGTGGATAACCACTTATACCCATTGTTTTAAATATCGACCGATATACTGGTATATCGGCGGAGATACCGGTATATCAGCCGAGACGATATGATAAGTATAAAAATTTACCGGATATCGTTTTGGACCGATATTGGCCGATATATTGCCACGTGGCCGATATATCGGCCGATATCCGAGATGAAATATCCGATATATCGGCCCTTATAGTTACTTATTTTGATAATAATTATTATTTTTTTCTTGAGATATTGTTTTATTTTATTCTATGTTCGTTATGGTATTTCAATGATGTTTTTATATGATGTTTGCATAATAACTTATTTCTTTTAATAATGTCTTATATGTATTTACTATTGATATATCAACCGGTATTTAGTATTATATGGCGATATATCACCCGGTATCCGGTACACAATTTTGCCGACTGGTATATCGCCGATATCCGATATTTAAAACACTACTTATACCTATGGTTAGTTGTAGCACAACAACAGTTTCCACTACTATTTAGCCAGTAGGGATATGTTAAAGCTTGAAAGATTGTCAATACCCAGAATGGGAGGTAAAAGGACATATAGTATAGTAGGAGACCGGTAAAAATTGAGTTGAATCCAAGTCTCCCCATCGGGATAGGTAATGACCCTTCAAGGAGGCAAGTTTATGGTTAGTTCTATCTGAAAGTGGCTACCAGTTAAATCTGTTCAGTGCAGTCGGTTTGATTGGGAGGTCCAAGTAAAGTGAAGGAAAAAGTACCAATCTTGCAGTGAAGGATAGCAACTGCTTGTGGTAACAAGTCCTGGTTCCGGCCAAGACCATAAAAGGACCAATCAAAGTTGATGGATAGATCAGACATGATCTCAAAGCAGTACATTAGGATTTTAACATGTGTAAGAGAGGTTGGTCCTGAGGGATGGGCAACATGGTGTCATCAGAGTATTTCAAGGAGGATATATCTGGATGCGAAGGCCTTACCTTTTTAATGAATCCTTTAACAAGGCTCTCTGTATTATCCTAGTGAAGACATCAACCCCAAGGATGAAAAGATATGGGGAAAATGGGTCTCCCTATTGTAGACCTCTCTTGCACTTGAATATGGCCACTAGCACACCATCCATAACAGTTTAAAATCTAGATTCCAGCACCCTTTGGATCCATCCACAACATCAGCACCTAGCCCTTGAGCTTGTAGCGCACGTAGTAGAAAAGACCCTCTAGATTATTGAATGCTTTGGCGAAGTCGAGCTTGAGAAAGTAAGCAGGCCAATGGTTCTAAGCACCCGCATAAACAATTTCTTGTGCAGAGGCTACACTGTCCAAGATGGATCTGCCGCGAATGAAAGTAGACTGCGATCGATTGATAAGAGAGTCAATTTTAGATTTGAGTTTGGTGGTAAGGACTTTAGTGATAATTTTAAATATGCTACTGATGAGACTGATAGGTTTGAAATCTCCAATTCCTTGAGCCCTTGCCGACTTTGGTAAGAGAACTATGAAAGCTTTTTTAAATCTGGAGAGATCAAGGTTCCCTTGGTAGAAAGCCTGAAAGATGCCTAAGAAGTCCTCACGAAGCATATGCCTAACTATTGATGATAAGCTACTATTGATGACCAAGGTTCCCTTGGTTGAAAATAAGCTGCCATTGATGATAATTTGCATCTCACTAACTCTAAGACGTCATGCACCAGTCTAGTGGTTTAATTTCACTAAGGGCAGTTTTAATTAGTCAAAAGTTCGGGAGAAACATGGTTATATTGTAATTAGCAAAGGAATATCATAGTCTCCATAAGTTTGAAGAGATTTAGGATACCTCAGAAGTAATTTTTCTGTATTAGTTTATTCTTTCTTCCACAATTTCGGTATGAGATATGATTCATATGGATGAATAGATTTTCAGGAGGAGAGAGGGGTGTGGGGGGTGGGATGGGGTGGTTGTGGTGTCTAAGGAATTGCATTTATTAATAGACCAGAGCTATGGATCAAAACTTGAACGTTTGGTGGTTCTCACCACCAGGTTTCCGGGATTCATTTATTGTGAACCATGCAATCTGGTTCTATATGTGCTTTATTGAGTATGCATCCAGAACTTCTCAAAAATAGAACAACAAGATGCAGATCCTCTTGGTTGATATATAAATTTGGTTCTTATAATATGTTTCCTTTGGCTTGTTTTTTCTTATACAATTCTACTACTAACAATAGTCCCTCTTCAATATTTTTCCAGGAATTACAAGAGTCTTCTTTGGGTCTGATTTTGTAACAGTTACGAAGTCTGAGGAAGCCTCATGGGATTATCTGAAACCTGAAATATTTGCAGCAATTATGGACTTTTACTCCTCTGGAAACCCACTTTTCTTGGATTCCAATATTGCAACTTCCGTGGACACAGCAATTCAAGAGGTATTGCCTGCACTGCTGCATAAAACCAACGTAGTCATAATAATTTTGATGCAAGTCCCTTTCATATTGGTTTACTTGTTCAGAACTTCATCTTTCTGATAATAAAAACATGGCTTCTTCTTACACTTATCTTGTACAAATCAAGTAAATCATGGAAATATGGTCTTACTTATTCTCAAATTATTATCATCAGTAAAATGCCTTTGTCACAATTTGTTGGAAAATGTCATCCTATATAGTTTGTCCTGCAATGCTGAGCTGTGAATGATAGCAAGGTTTTTTCTTTTCTACTCGACTGTATCACCGTTTTCTTTGTCTGAACCTTCTATAACACAATATCTATTCCTAGTCGCATGTGTTCGGGCTCTGACCTGGCCTTTTCTTCATTACTTAGGTTGCGTGTTGTAGTAACTGCAGAAGCAACCTCAATAGCGGTTCAAATAGTGGTATTTTAAAAACAGAAACTGGCTGTAAACGCTGGCTTGTTTGGTGGCCATGGTTGACTGCTCTGCTGGTCCCATTTAGGAAAAATTTCCAATTGATCATGTTCGGGATGACCCCCAACTAGGTCCATCAGGCCCAGCTGGTCTCTTCAGTTGTCTGGCCTGATCCAGTACTGAAGAAGTGAAGTGAGGGTTCTCAGCCTATTCTCATCCTCTGAATATACTCTGAAAATGTAGCTTTGCTCTAGCAACAGAGGAGGGCGTAACACTTAGGGATTCGCATATGGGCGCGGGACGTGTTATGATTAGAAGCTTTCCCAATTATTATTTATTTTGGTTAAATTGCTTGTAATATGAGAATGCTACAGCCGGAGAGGGATGCACTCCTCCACTGCTTAAACACCCCCGCACCCCCCCCCCCCCCCCCCCCCCCCAACCCACACCCCACCAAAAAAAAAAAAAAAAAAAAACCCAAAGAAGGGGAACCCCCCACCCCAACACCCACCCCCACAATGGCAACAATAACACACATATTGTTACCTCTGTTTTCCTTAGATTTGTGATTTGTGATAGTGGGATGAGTCACAGTTGAGTGTGCCCCTGAATTTTTACAATCCTAATAAATGACCGTGTTGGCATGATATGATGACCAATATAGTGCAGTTTCATATGGGTGCATGTGGTCTGTGCTAGTTTTTTTGGAGCAGCACATGCCACTTTTTGTTACATTCAAGAGTGTATTTATCGATATTCAATTAAGATAATTCTCTTAGATATCTAAGTGTGGCAAAATATGAATGAAGAATTTGCTTCAATTCAGGTCAATTGTATTTGTTCATCATTGCATTCTTTGCTAGTTCTAGCCAAAGGCTTCCTATCGGTTAGCTGGTGTTTTTACCAAAGAGGTTTTTTGAACAGCCAAACTTGATTCTTTAATTTGTGTCCAAAGATGATTCTTAACTTGCCTATTTACTGAAGAGGACCATACTTGTTTATGTCATTGCATTAGGGGACATCTTGAGTACATCTTGTGGTCATCATATCATGCCAACACAGTTGTTTATTAGGACTGCAAAATGTCAGATACAGGCTTAGTGTTCTTCTTGTAAAGCGGCTATGTGCATGTGAGTAGATTTCAGAAACCTGAATCAGTGGCAGAGAGGCAGAAAATTTCTTCCGAGTATGCAGGACATATTATAGGGAAGCATAATTTAGAAGCAAAAAAAATATATCTAAAGTGCAGTTTATGGTAGAATTGTAACGTATTGATTGAACAGAAATCATAATATATTGATAGCTTGTCTTATCAAGTTGACTTTACATGTGAGGCCTGACTCACTAATAAAGAGGGACAATTACAAGATGGAATACTTACAATCTTTACCTTGATACAACGACTTTGAAATAGATTACAAGAGGTACAAGTTGGAAATTATTGCTGAGAAGGGAAGGTTTAGGCTGAGGTTGATCTGCTAATTGTGGGTAATGTAGGTGATTAGTGGGTTCTGCCCCGAATGAATGGAGGGGATCCTTCTTTTATAGAGTGAGCCGTAGCTTCGGGAGAATGATGAATCATTGCCTTTGTTTGGAAATGTCTGCTTGAGGTGACCTTGATGTTATTTGAATTGATCTTGATGTGATTTGAATTGATTGGCTCTTTGTCTTCTTTTGTATGCGTGAAGAATTTTCTCTACTTTCTGTCTTGTTGATGTTTTGTCTGGAGTGCTGGAGGAATCTGCTTTTCTTTGATTGACTGCTTTGTCTGGAGTGGTAGAGGAATCTGCTTTGCTTTGATTGACTGCTTTGTCTGGAGTGGTAGAGGAATCTGCTTTGCTTTGATTGACTGCTTTGTCTGGAGTGGTATGCGTCATGTTGATTAAATGCTTTGTCATTGAATGCTTTGTCTGGAGTGCCTTGCTTGCTTTATGCCTTCTGCTTTTGACTTTTGAGCTGGAGGGAATTTGCTTTTGAATTGTGCGTCTTTGGAGGTGAACGGCTGTCCATGAGTGATTTGTTTAGTGAGGATTGCCTTCAGAGGATTGCCTTCACCTTTCATATTGCCTTTACTTACCATTTTTGACTTATTAGGCTTAGTTTGTCTTTGTTAGGCCATCTTTGATTCTTTGAAGTATGCTGGATGCACCTTTGAATGGTAAGGAGGTGGATGCACCTTTGAATGGTAAAGAGGGAAGAACTCGTTGTTTCTTTTTCTCGCCAAATTTTTTTTTTTTATTTACATATCGTAGGGATTCTGTCCACCGATTGGATCTATGGAGGGATCAATGGATGATGAGGATGTGGTGGAGCTTGCATGGGACCCTTTGAGTGGCAACAATAACACACATTGTTACCTCTGTTTTCCTTAGATTTGTGATTTGTGATAGTGGGATGAGTCACAGTTGAGTGTGCCCCTGAATTTTTACAATCCTAATAAATGACCGTGTTGGCATGGTATGATGACCAATATAGTGCAGTTTCATATGGGTGCATGTGTCTGTGCTAGTTTTTTTGGAGCAGCACATGCCACTTTTTGTTACATTCAAGAGTGTATTTATCGATATTCAATTAAGATAATTCTCTTAGATATCTAAGTGTGGCAAAATATGAATGAAGAATTTGCTTCAATTCAGGTCAATTGTATTTGTTCATCATTGCATTCTTTGCTAGTTCTAGCCAAAGGCTTCCTATCGGTTAGCTGGTGTTTTTACCAAAGAGGTTTTTTGAACAGCCAAACTCGATTCTTTAATTTGTGTCCAAAGATGATTCTTAACTTGCCTATTTGCTGAAGAGGACCATACTTGTTTATGTCATTGCATTAGGGGACATCTTGAGTACATCTTGTGGTCATCATATCATGCCAACACAGTCGTTTATTAGGACTGCAAAATGTCAGATACAGGCTTAGTGTTCTTCTTGTAAAGCGGCTATGTGCATGTGAGTAGATTTCAGAAACCTGAATCAGTGGCAGAGAGGCAGAAAATTTCTTCCGAGTATGCGGGACATATTATAGGGAAGCATAATTTAGAAGCAAAAAAAATATATCTAAAGTGCAGTTTATGGTAGAACTGTAACGTATTGATTGAACAGAAATCATAATATATTGATAGCTTGTCTTATCAAGTTGACTTTACATGTGAGGCCTGGCTCACTAATAAAGAGGTGGGAGTGGGTTGAGGAGAGTCTCAGATTTAAGTCTCGGCTATGGCATTTTGTGTGTGTGTGTATAATTTATGAAGCACGGACACTTCAAAGTGAGTGTCGTGTCCGTATCGGACACGTGTCGGACACCGACACTTGCAAGACACTTGCCCCACACGTATCGGACACTCCGATGCCGTGTCGAATTTTAAACAACCATAAAATCTCTTGTCGACACCGTGTCCAACGCCATGTCGGCATTAAATAAAATTTAAAGATCATATATTAGATATCTAAAAGTCACATGTCACTTAAATAAATATAAAGAAAAATATCATTCTGACATAAGCAAATATATTAGTAGAATTTACACACATCATGAATTAGGTAAGGTATTAGTTAGATTATTTTTATCTTGTTTTTTACTTTATAGAAGCTATAGATGTAAATTGTTTAGATTTTATTTTGTTTTTCATCTTATCTTTAATAAAACTAATTATCCATTTTTGATTATTTTTGACAAGTTGATTATTCATTATTCTATTCGCATAAGTAGAGTTGTGTAGAAATGTCTATTTCGAAAAGTATCGCTGAAAAAGTTGAAGACAATACACCTCTTTAGAAGTATGAGAGAAAAATGAAAATTAGGAACAAGGGGAGAAAATTTATCTATATATATATAATAATAATAATAATAATAATAATAATAATAATAATAAAATATTGCTTGTCATGTCCCCATATGCTTTTTTTTTTTGGAATTTTGCCATATCCGTGTCGTGTCTGACATCCGTGTCCGTGTCTATGCTACATACTATATAATTCATTGGGATGGATGGAGAATTTCACGAGTTTAAAAAATTGCATCTTCTTTTAACTGTTGGATCTGGAAAGAGAGAAATAAATTGGAATATGGATCAGTATTTTAACCATTGGATTACATACAAGGCCTATTTGGATCAAAATTAAACTCATGATTTAAACTTATTTATATATACATGAAACTAAATTATAGGGACAAAAAGATATTTCTGTAACTAACCATTCCTTATTAATATTTGTTGATATATACAAGAAAGTGAACTGGAGATACCAGATTACTAACCAATTGTCAATTTAATAATAGATTACAATAACTATTAATCAGATTTGGTGGCAATCAATTAGCAATGAACAACCAATCATATTTGTTGGGACAAAATCTCATGTGCATCAAAAACTTTCAAATAAACCGATTGCATTTGTGGGGCCAAATGAGATATATATAAAGACTTTCCGATTTTAGCATGGGAAATTGCCCATACTTGCCCCCACAACCCCCACCCCCCCCACCCCCCCCCCCCCCCCCCGCACCCAAAAAAAAAAAAAAAAAAAAAAAAAAAAAAAAAGAACAACCCAGCCTGGATAACTATTATTTGCATTGTTATTCCCTGGTCTGGATAGCTAGGATATCAAGGCACAGTAATAATGGAACTATGTACTTTGTGACTTGTTACCATGAAGGATACAGTGAGAGGACACTTTCCCTGTGCTAAGTGGACTGCTTGAATACCACCAGAATATTATTGGAAAGTGGAAAGAAAAAGAGTGATAATAGAGAAAAAGAGAGTGGAAAAGATAACAAGTGTGGAAAGAAATAAACTCCATGAGAGGTGGAGTTTCACAAACTGTGGCTTGTCTCAGTTTTTGAGTCTAGAATAAGATAGGAAAGAGTATCCATACTAACTGGTCGCATGATGCAAGATGGAGTTTATAGAGAAACCCTATATTTTGAGTTTCCTGTTAAAACTTTTTTTATGCTGTATACCCAAACTCAGCAGCAAGGAAATTCTGTCTACTCACCCAAACATTTTATTAGTTTTCCTACTCCGAGTCTGATCTGCTGGCACAACTGTATTTCCCCCATTTTTTCAGGTGTGTCGGCCTAGCTTGTCTATGTACGAGTATAAAAACAAGTAGATTGATAGGTGGAGTAGGTAATGTATTACCTTTTCAATATTATAACACGTGACCGACCATGTAAATATCAAAACATGAATGTTAAATACCACAATGACCTATAATGCAAGGATGAGTGCTCCTGATTGAACTATGACAGCTTTTATGTAGCATCTTTCTCATGCATATTCTTATGCAAATACTGGAAGGAACACCATGTTGGGGCTGTGGTTGGAATGATGGTAATTGAGTCACAGATATGAGGGTTTTCAGCTTGCAGTTAGTGTAAAAAAGATAAGGCTGTGGACAATAGCTGATGTGACATTTAGCCACGATCTTGACGTGTCTATCACCGTTAGAGAAGACGAGTCACTTCATTTTGTTCAAGTAGTTCAAGGAGTGTTTTTATGTATTTTATTATTATTTTTTTTCTTTTAGTTTTTTTAATTTTAGTACCACATCGGGTGTAATGTGGAACTCAAGTAAAGCCTATTTAAAAGCTCTTCTACTATGAATAAAATTAATAAGAATTTTGATTAAAATATATTGTGAGTGATTAATTGTGTTCTAGGAGTGAAATCTTATTTTCCTTTTTATAAAACCCTAACCCTAATTTTCTTCTCTCCCCCCCTTCCTCACGTGCGCCGACTTGTCTTTCTCTCCCGCCTCTCGTCTTCTTCCCCATGACTCCTTTCTTCCCCTCATGCAGTCACATCTCCTCTTCTCTTCTTTATCCACTGCTTTCCTTTTTTCCTTGTCGCTCTCCCTCTTGCTCTCTGTTTTTCTTCTCTGCCGCTGTTAATGTTCCTTGCTGCTTTTCCGCCAGCCATCATCGCCACCAGTGCCGACTTCCCTCATCTTCCCTCCTCCGCGGCGCCCCTTTCATCTGCCACTATTCTAACCATCACCTTCTCAGCCTTATCCTCTCCTCGACTATACCCAACAACCTCCCGCAGACCTTGCCTTTTCTTCATCGTCTACCGATGGCTACCTCATCGTCCTTGCCACACCGCCACCTCGTCGACTACAGCCATTGCCAGTCCATCACTGCCACCACCACTTCCTTCCCTCGGCCTCCCGCTGCATCGCCACCAGTCCAACTCGATTTGGGTTCAAACAGTAGTAACCCAACCACTCGGGTTTCCAAGCGAACCAATCGTACCCGCTTGAAATCTGACCTGCCATCACCATAGCCCAGACTTGCCTCACAACCCGCATCCACACCCTCTACGCATCCCGATCCACTTCAACTTAAGAGCACACTCGGATCCGCAACGGTGCAGATCCAATCCGTGCTACAGTTTCGACTCGATAAGCAAAATAGACTCATTTGCAGATCCAGTTTCATTTTTTGGTTTCTCGAATATCCGGAGTTCGATTCACGCGATTCTCGAGGCGTTGGACTCGTGTAGCTAATCATCTCCAGAACATGACACTGAGGTCAAACGTGATCCTCAGTGGGTACGTTTCTGATCCCGACTAAAGATTTCATGTCCGATAATTAATCTTTGAGTTTTTATCAACTTAACTGCTAACCACAAAGTGAGATTTTGCATATCTGTTTACTTTTAATCTGCTAGTTTAAATATTGATCGTAAAATTTTGCCTGCATAACGTATTTATTATCTTTAATTCATTCTCGATTAAACTAGATTAATCTATGCATGTTCTTGTTAAACCCATTTGCTGCGTTATTAGTTTTAATTCTTCCCGCCCAACAATTGTAACTTATTGGTGAAGCGTGAGTTTAGTGATTTTATCGCTGATTTTCGAACACTCGTATACATTTCACATCAATAGCAACTTGTGATTTAACTTGTAAAGGTTTGGACATTTATGGTTTAACCACATCGAGTGGAAGACATGGCCAAGATAAGTAATAATATAAGTAATAGTTTCAGATTCAGAATGGGAGACAGAAAGTGGATGCATAGAGATTGGGATGTCTGCGGGTGTTTGATTTTGTTTTCAGGTTTGTATGATTCCTCCTTGAACATGGAGCATAATTGGCAAAACAGGATTTACAAACTTCTTTGTGAAAAAGGATGTTGTACAGAGAATCAAGAGCCTGTATTTATCTCAGATGGTTCAGTTTAGTTCAATAAATCATCTTTTCAGATAATAAAGAAGCTTGAACACTTATCCGAATCACACTTGTCAGTGTATGTGTGGAATAATCTTCTGAGGGATTGGCCATGTTACATCCAATTTGCATATTCTATATTTATCATAAAAACATTCCGCAAAGAGTCTCAAGAGGGTTGAAATTTTAAATGTTTACAATTAAGGCATATATGTATGAACAAATTTCATTTTCAAGGTCTGAAAAAGAACTGTCAATGCTGGTCCTGTATGATTCCTTTCCTCAAGCATACATTTGCTTTCTTGGAAGCATTCTTTAGATGAAGACTCCATTATGCTTATTTTGTTTATTCTTTTACTCATTCTGCATGCAGAATTACATGGTAAAGAGTATCTGGAACTAAGTTGCTTGGGAAAATTTTGGAAGATCCAAAACTAAAATAAAATCTATATTGAAGAAAGTAATGATTTGTGGGCAGAAGGATTATTAGGTGATTCAAGGACGTAGGTCATCTTTCATGTTGATATAAATCATTCAGTAACATTTAACAAATTTTGTAGAAGTGACTAATAGGAACTGATTTAATACATTGTTAACTTTATGGGACCCGTGCTCTTACATTGCCTAATAGAAGCCCAAAAGGGAATGTCAGTTGAAAGATTAGGTTTCCGAGGAAGTTTCGTCAAATTGTAACATCAATGTTGCTAGCTGTGGAATATTAATGCATATAGTTGCTTCATCCTAAAGCCAAGGCTATATATTTTATATTAAAATATAATAGTTGAGTGGGAAATTTCTCAAAGACCCAAAATTAAAATTAAATCTTTATAGTGAGAGATGGATGAATATTCGAGATGCAAGGAACATTTAGCTCTGTAGGATTCATAGACAACAATTATGTTTTATCTTGATGGAAAGCTGATAATGTTCAACAAATGTTCTTTTTTTGACTGATAGAAACTGATTAAAATTTTTTTTAACTTTATAATTCTCAAGATCAATCTTTTATTGCCTGTGAATGATACTTGGAACATTAGGTTACAAGCAGGTTTTGTTAAACGCCCTGTTTTAAATATCGGCCGATACAGCCGAGATATCGTCCGATATCTCTTTTTTTGCCCTCTGCCGATACGATATGAGAAAATCGTTCGTCATATCGTTTGCAGCAAAAATGACCGATATTTGAAATATCGGCCGATAAATTGCCCGATATTGGCCGATAAATCGACCGATATATTATCCGATATGAAATAACTTATTTATTACACGACTGCGTGTAAATGTACATTGTTTATTACTGTCTCTGCAAGCATATTACATCATTTTTATTAAGTAGATGATATGTATGACTCTAAAACAACTCTTAATTATCAATATTTCATTATATATAGTGTCCAATATGAACGCCTGATATGCGCGCGTATCCCCGATATCTCCCCCGATATCCGATATCCGATATGAAAACCCACATCCGATACGATTCTGATATCCGATATTTAAAACCTTGGTTAAACGGTAACATATGTATTGCATGCTATGGAGTTATGCATGGGATTCTGATACGGGCATCCAGAGTCAAAGAAAACAAGAGCACATTTCCAGTTTGATTCCTACAGAAGACTATGATGCATGTTCCTTTTATTTGTATTTTGGGTTTCTATTAGGAGTTAGAACTTTTATTTTATTTGTGATAGTTGAGTCCCACATTGGCAATATCAGGAAACTGAATTGTGTAAAGTCTATTTATAGACTCTTTGATTAATTGAAATTTTTAATGAAGAATTTGAATAAAAATTGTTATTAGAGATTGTATTATCTCAAAATTTGTTAGGATCTTCCTAATTATTCTCCCAAAAAAAAGACCTACTTCTCTCTTTTCTTCTCAGCCGCCAGCACAGAGCTTTTCCCTTCTTTCTCTCTCCATCTTTTCCCCTTGCAAGCAGGACACCAACCCAACACCCTTCCTCATCTTCTTCTGAACAACCCAAAACCCAACAACCCATCACCTTCACGCCAACAAGTTCACAACTGACCTCATCAGCAACAAACATCAACAACCCCCGCGACATCACCGTGCCAACATCCCAACCTCCACCGCCTCAACCCCCAACTAACAGCAACACCATCTTCTCGCCTTTCCCCTTCGACGACTTCGCCGGTCTTCCATCGACGCTGAGGCATCGCCAGTGCCTTCCTCCATCCTCCCCGTCACCTCGTTACCATCGTCCGCCAAGCAAGATCCGCCACCACCGACTGCCAAGCTCGATCTGCCCTCCTCTCGTTCTGCCACCTGCAAGCAAAGAAAAGAAGGGAGTAGGTTCAATTGAAGGCTACACGGGTTTGGATCCGAACCTAACCAAAGACCCGCCATTCAAAACAAAGAAGCAAGAGATTGAATTTGGGTTTTCAATCTCAAACCCGACCCGACCCACAATCAAAAGAGAAGAAAGAAGCGGGTTTAAGTTGTCAACCCGTGTGCTATAGTAAGCTGGCCTGCATCCAATTGCTACAGTACCGGGTCTCGTAGCACAGAACAAACCCGTTTGCGTCAAGTTGGGTTTTGGATCATAACTTGCACATCCGGTGTCCGATTCAGGTGTTTTTCGAGCCGTTGTCATCGTGACGACGAGATCTATGCACCGACATTCTCTATAAGTCGCTAAGATTTATGTGATCCTCAGTAGTTAACTTTTCTTAACGCGGTTTATTTATTTGTGAGTTGATATCCATCTCTATTATTTTATCGATTATATCTGCTATCACAAATACTGTAAGACTGTGAGGTTCTGTTATATCCCTGTGATTGCTGGTTATAAATATTATTTGTACAAGATTTTGTCATCGTAACTGAGTAATTACATCATTTTATTTTTGACTTGGAACGGTACGATTGCACTTGAACATTTTGTTAAAATTCATTTGTTTGCATATTAGTTTTAACTATTTTCCTACTCAAGATCGTTTTGTTGGTGAAATGCTGTGAGTTTTGTTCTTTCACTGATGTTTGATTTACACGAATCACCGTTTCACATCATTTTGGTATCAGAGCACAGTTGGATTTGCATCATGCAGGCACTTGATAGAATTTTTTTTTGCTTTATTGCATTAAATATTTGTATTTAGATTTAAAAAATCATTTAGACTAGATTTTCATCTCTTAATCCTCATTAGATTTTGTGTAGTGCATGCCCACCCATAGTGGTTACCCATATCTGTTAGAAGAGTCTAACGAGTCTCACATCGTCCCAATGAATCCCCAACAGACTAGAGTAATGTTCGCCGAGATAAATGTCAAATTAGATACCCTTAAGACATTCAAAGAGAGGCTGACCAAAGTGAAATCCACACGTGATTAAACCTCACTGAGAAACAGTCGACTTAACAATACTGATGACCCATCCAATCTTGATACTCAATATCTGAAAAGCATCAAGAGCAATGTCCCCAACTTTAATGGACATCACGACCCACAATTTTTCATAGATTGGATACTCTACTAGATAGGTACATCACATGCTACAAACTCATTGAGTCTAGAAACGTTAAGTTACGCTGCAATGAAATTGTCTGGCCAAGTCAGTCAGCATTGGACCAACGTAGAAAACCGATTGATACATTGGACAAGATGAAAGAAGAGTTAGAAATAAAGTATACGCCTTCATCATATAGTACTGGTCTCATGGATAATTGGCACAATACACTTAAGGTAACAAATCTGTCAAGAGTATGTCAAAAATTTGATGAATTCCTCATCAGGTGCAGTGCCCTCCATAAGGAAGGTGAAACTCAAATTTTTTAGATTCAGAGCCGGCCTTAGAGATGACTTACTTAGACGAACTAAACTGTTAGCTAGAGGAGTCAACGAGTTAGGCAGCGTATACGTTAGTCAAGATTTAGATTCTGTTAGGATCAATCACAATTTTAAGAGTTACGATTATAGAGCCTCAGTGTCCAGACCTTCCCCATCTCCCTAACCAGTAAGTCTAGTACCCAAAACCTTTAACATCGGGATGACTCACAGGTAAGAGTCTTGAACGGGACAACAAAAACAAGGGCCCTGAGTCTTCCAAAGTTAGTTTCACAACCAAGTGATACAAATGCCAATGTTATGGACACTTAGCTGCCAGTTGCCCTAGTCTTGTCAGAATCACTATTATAGATGGAACACTCACCGAAGCTACCAAGTCAGACTCTGATGTGTACATTTTTAAGGGAGAAGATTCTGAAACTGACGAAGAGCCCACAAGTGATGATGTTGGTCTCGATTGTATTAATCATAACCATCAACTCACTTGTCTGTTATTAAATGTGTCTCCTCACAATCAGCTGAAAAGTACGATTGGAGAAAAATACTACCTTTCACACATTCACCAAAATCAAAGATGAGATTTGTAAAGTGATTGTGGACAATGAAAGTTGCATTAACGCAATATCATTCAAATCACTCGAATATCTTGATTAGAGGTTATACCCCACCCTATTCATTCAAAGTGTCTTGGATTGACTCCACGATACTTGAGGTTAAACAACAATGTCTTATCCTAGTCAATTTCAATCTTTACAAAGACAATATCTGGTGTGATGTGATCACCATGAATGTTGGTCAAGTCATATTAGATAGGCCATTGTTGTTGGACAAAAATATCACCATTTACAGTCGAACCAATATGTGTTAATTTGAGCATGAGGATAAACAGATTAAGTTACTATTCTTGAAACTCAAGATTGGACAACCCAAGCAGACATTCACTTTGACTTTGCTGTCAACTCCACCTTCTCCACCTCTTATTGCTACTATTTCCTCTCTATCTTCCACTAGTCATATACCCCGTCTGCAAACCGCTCTCCCTCACTGCCGACACCATGTCGTTATAGCGCATTCGAGTTTGCATCTGCATTTGCATCGCACAAACACGTGTACAAACTACACAGAGAGATTAGTGACGGAAATAAACAGACCAATGTGAAGCCTACTTTGCGAACTGAAAGTAGAAAATATTTAAAACTTTTAATGTAAGAGATTATGTGATGGTTCAGCTTTATCCGAAACAGTTGTTCTCCGGGAACCGTTAAGATGTTGCATGTTCGCAGTGCTGGACCTTTCAAGATATTGAATAAGCTGAATTGCAATGCTTATGTTATAAATCTTTTTAGAGATTACGACATTAGTTGTATTTTCAATGTTAATGATTTAGTGGATTGCAAGAGTTTTGGTTGTAGCCCACTGGTTGTTAAGCCTTCCCCTAAGTCATTCTATGAGATACCCCACTTACTCCACTTTTAGATACTCATCTCATTACAGCAGAGAAGGTTGATGAAGTTTTAGAGGATGAGACTATCACCACTAAAGCTGGTGAAACTCACATGTACTTGTACCGTTGTAAAGAAAAAGCCGACTGTTGATTCAGTTAGATCGATGTGATTTGCAGCGGATTGATCTACTACAACATGAGAGCACTCTTCTACACATGACTCGACATAATTGAGTCTCTCCCACCCGAGAATGATACGGGCATCCAGAGCCGAAGAAACAAGAGCACATGCCCAGTTTGATTCCTGCAAAAGACTATGATGCATGTTCTTTTTATTTGTATTTTGTATTTCTATTAGGAGTTGGAACTTTTATTTTATTTGTAATAGTTTAGTCCCACATCGGGAATATCAGGAAACTGAGTTGTGTAAAGTCTATAAATAGACTCTTTGATTAGTTGAAATTTTTAATGAAGAATTTGAATAAAAGTTATTAGAGATTGTGTTATCTCAAAATTTGTTTAGGATCTTCCTAATTATTCTCCTAAAAAAACCTACTCCTATTATTCTCTCCTCTCTCTTTTCTTCTCCGCCACCAGCACAGAGCTTTCCCCTTCTTTCTTTCTCTCTCCATCTCTTCCCCCTTGCAACTAGGACACCAACCCAACACCCTTCCTCATCTTCTTCTTCTTCTGAACAACCCAAAACCTGATAACCCATCACCTACATGCCAACAAGTTCACAACCGACCTCGTCAACAACAAACATCAACAACCCCCACGCCCATCACCGTGCCAACATCCCTACCTCCACCGCCTCAACCGCACAACTACCAACAACGCCATCTTCTCGCCTCTCCCCTTCGACGACTTCGCCGATCTTCCATCGATGTCGAAGCATCGCCAGTGCCTTCCTCCCTTCACCTCGCTGTCGTCAACCACCAAGTAAGATTCGCTACTGCCGACTGCCAAGCTCGATGTGCCCTCCTTTCGTTTTGCCACCTGCAAGCAAAGAAAAAGAAGAGAGTGGGTTCAATTGATGGCTAAGTAGTTTGGATCCGAACCCAACCAAAGACCCGCTTTCAAAACACAAAAGAAGCTAGAGAGTGAATTCGGGTTTTCAATCTCAATCCCGACCCGACCCACAATCAAAAGAGAAGAAAGAAGCGGGTTTAAGTTGTCAACCGGTGTGCTACAGTAAGCTGGCCCGTATCCAATTGCTACAGTACCGGGTCCCGTAGCACAGATCAGACCTGTTTGCGCCAAGTTGAGTTTTGGATCATAACTTGCACATCTGGTGTCCGATTCAGACGTTTTCGAGCTGCTGCGATCGTGATGACAAGATCTACGCACCGATATCCTCTACAAGTCGCTAAGATCTTTGTGATTCTCAGTAGATAACTTTTCTTAACACGGTTATTTATTTGTGAGTTGATATTCTTCTCTATTATTTTATCGATTATATTTGCTGTCACAAATACTGTAAGACTGAGATTCTGTTAACCCTGTGATTGCTAGTCATAAATACTGATTGTACAAGCTTGTGTCATCGTAACTGAATAACTGCATCATTTTATTTTTTGATTTGTAACGGTTGCATTTGCACATTTTGTTAAATTCCATCTGTTTGTATATTAGTTTTAACAATTTTCCTACTCAAGATTGTTTTGTTGGAGAAACGTTGCGAGTTTTGTTCTATCATTGATTTCTAATTTACACGCATCACCGTATCACATCAGATTCTGATTGGTTCCAAGTGAGGTGACTATGACATGGATATTCCAGTTAGTAGGTTTTAGATATGGTTGATGCATATAGTAGCTTTATTCTAAAATATAAGGATGGTGTCTGTTTGCCATTCTGAAGCTTCCTTTGGGGTGCACGATATCACATTCTGGTTATTGGAAATGCTTGGTGATGTTCTCTTAATCAATAAGAGGAAGCACCTGACCTAAGAGCCTATGCTGCCAACTTTTCAGATTGTGTATTACAACCTTTGCTATAAATGCCTCAGACCTCGAATGAGAAATTAAAGAAGGATAAATAGCGCTGATAGGCCATACTTTTTAATGCTTTCATTTTATATGACATGCTGCTCTCTGTGATAGTTGATGCCTTTTAAATGTAGACACGAGTGCTATGGAAAATATCTCATAAAGAACAATGGAGCAACAAATTGGGCACTGTTGCTTCATGGCAAAACTTTTGTCCATGATTTAGAGATGATCCTGATTCCAACAGACATAATTTGGTTTTCCTGTTTCTTTGACACTTATGGGTAATGCGGTATGTGATTCACATTATTATTAATACATGGTTTTGTAGGATGATTCAGAAATTGTTGCCATGATCAAAGAACTGTTAGAAACTCGGATTCGACCTGCAGTCCAAGATGATGGTGGTGATATTGAATACCGTGGCTTTGACGAGTACCTCTCCCCCACTCCACACGATCATAGATGTATACACATGCACATGCATGCGCACACTGATACACACAGACACTGATTAAGTTGTTTCTCAAACTCTAAGCTATCTTGGTTTGCTTCTCAGGGAAACTGGTACAGTAAAGTTAAAAATGCAAGGAGCCTGTAGCGGCTGCCCCAGTTCATCTGTTACCCTGAAATCTGGCATTGAGAATATGCTCATGCATTACATTCCAGAGGTAAGATTCTGTGAAAAGTAACTTTTTGAGCTTGTATTCTTCGTTTCTTGTGGAGTTGGACTAATTGGATATGCTCAAACAGTAAGTATTTCTGCTCTAGCTAGACCGTAATCTTCTCACCCGTGACCAACTCCATGGGATGTTTAACTATCCATTGCATCCACAAGAGGCCTGTCATATGAATATTTTTTTTCATTTAATTTTTTTTGTTTTATTTCTTCTTCCTTTTTTGTTAACCATACAGCGGGAATTTATTTGTTTTTTCTTTTTCCTGTGAAAAAGAGATCCAATTTTTTGATTGGATGAGAATCATCTTCATGCTCTCGTATTTCATAAAGAAACCAAGAAATTGAAAAAAATATATAATTTCAACGAGGATAGTTTTCCTGACTCTTTCCCATTGACATCAAGTGACAGTAGACATGATTCTGGATCTTGTGCTTATACCAGCCTCAAACTCGCCTCTTTTCATGTGTTCTTAAGATCAAAATCTTCTTCCAGTAGATGAACTTGTGCCGTATATGACAGGTCAAAGGAGTCGAACAAGAGCTAGACCCAGATGAAGAGGCACACCGTTGGCCAGCCAGTTGGAGTGACGGAAACGCTGGTGAATGCTCGTTGGAGGTCTGAAGCGCACTTGGACTGTGGGTTACCCTCGCCGCAGGGAGCTCTGAGAAGGTTATCCGATGACACATAGATTTACTCCTCCTTGTTTTGCATGTGTTCGCATTTTGCTACTTAAGCTTACTCCACATCATCTGCATATTTATATCGTTGTTTCTGATGCAAGATGTTTATAGTTCCTGTGCATGTTATCTCTGTGATGGCATACAAAGCAAACAATAAAGATGCTATTTTTACATTCTTCATGATCATGGGACTGTGTGAGGTTTAACATTGACACTGTGTCACTGTTTTATGTTACAGGTCACATCATAATAACGTGACTTGAACGAACGGAGAACGGAAATGTTAGGTGTAATCCTTATAGGAATTAACAAATGTTTTTGTTTTTGTTTTTTTTTTTCAGTAAGGAATTTACTTATAAGTGCAGGTATTTTACTTCAAGTCTATTCTATGTGGATTGACATGCATTTGCCACGTTGGATTTCTTCGACGCGTTTGCTAAGGGGAAAAAAGAATATTATCCCAAGACTTGAAAATGAAGATGATGAGGATCAACTACTAATATTTTGCTTGTTTTGTATTTTTTTTTTTATTGTCTATTTTGGCATTTCCTTTTCTTTCCATATTGGAAACAAACATGAATTAACTTGAAAACCACTAAAACTTGAGGGGAAAAAATCAAAAAAAATTGGATCAATCATTTTCAATGTTTTTTTTTTTTGTTGTCGAAGAAGTTAAAGAAGTTCTAAGCATTCCTATGGGTCTTGATTGAACTGGTATAACATATCGGAAAGCAACGGTGTTTTCTTTTTTTCCCGTTCTAAACAATATTTCTTTTACCTTATTTCAATCATTTTCTATTGATATTTTTTTAATATTGTTTATGTATTTTGTTTCATTTTATTGTCACTCAATGACAGAATTGGAGCTATGGCACAAGGGTTTCTTTTAATATATTTGCTTTTTTTTTTCTTCTGAAAAAACTAGATTTTTTTTATTTTTATTTTTTTAAATTAGCACATTTGATCGTGGTCAGGACTTAAACCTGAGACTTTTTATCACTCACTCTCATTCTTTTTTACCAGTGAGTTAGACCTCACTCCTTAAAATAGTTGAATTTGATAGCTCTTAGACTGCTTACCAAACGACAAGCCTAGAGTTTGGATTCTCTCGTTCACTCTAACGTTGGTGAACGGCTCTAGTTGATAATTTTAACTAATCATTATTTTGTGTACAATTGTGGTTCAATCTATCCGTACTTTATACATTGTATTTATAACTATTTTACACAAAGGAACAGATATAATCTTGAAGAAAGCATGAACAGTGATATATTCACTAATCTAAAGACAGATGAAAGGATCTAAATTTCAGTTAGGCTATTTCTGAAAAAAAAATTTCATCAATCAACTTGAGAAATAGAACTCAGTTTAGAATAAATATCTTCTTCTTGAGACATAATTTGATTGGCTGAAAGAGTACGTTTCATGTCATACATCGTTTGAACGCAAATCTAATTA
The DNA here is from genome assembly GCA_038442645.1 of Agave tequilana. Lineage (NCBI taxonomy): Eukaryota > Viridiplantae > Streptophyta > Magnoliopsida > Asparagales > Asparagaceae > Agave > Agave tequilana. Next base: position 9,775 of record JAVJIF010011071.1, on the reverse strand, counting down.
ATTGTCATCCTCCTGGCCTGCACTTGATGTCAGTTTTTTTTCATTCTGGGTTGACAATCCAAAACAAAAAATATTTTTTTTGGCTCAATTGTTTTTTATTCGGAGTTGTCAATTTCAGACAAGAAGATTAATTTTTTTAATTATTTTTCTTTATCCGAGAGATTTTTTTTTTTAATTTTTTCCCCTTTAAGGTTGCTATAATCCCCGAACACCCCGGACAAAGAGAACTTCAAAAAAAAAAAAAAAAAAAAAAAAAAAAAAAAAAATCATTTTTTCCCTCTCCTTTTCTCCTCATCATTCTCCTCTCTCTCCCCCTCTCTCCCCCCCTCTTTCACTCCCTCGCTAAGGCACCTAGGCACGGCGACCCCGGCGACGACGACGAGGAGGGCTGCTGCTGCCACCTTCTTCCTCTTCCTCAACGTCGTCGTCGCCTGCTGGGCTGTTGTTGCTGCCTCTTCCTCTTACTTATCTTCCTCGCCCTCCTCGCCGTCGCAGCCCAGCAGCTGCAGCGGTAGCAATCACCGCCACCCTCGTCGTCGTCGCTCTCATCGTCGCCACTGTGTCTGGGTTCGATCAGTCAGGGTTTGATCAGCTAGTGGGTGCCTTAGATGAGAAGAGAGGGATGCAGGACGAAGATGAGGAGAGACGAAGGAGGGAAAAATATTCTTTTTTTAGTTCTCTTTGTTTTGAGTTGGCAATCTTAGACAAAGGAAAAAATGATAAAAAATTAAATCAATTTGTTCGGGATTGTCAAGCCTGAACAAAGAAAAATAACTACAAAAAAATTAATCTCTTTATCCAAAGTTAGCAAACCCGAACAATGAAAAAACACCGAAAAAAATACATTTATTTGTTTGGAGTTGCCAACCCCAGATAAAGAATACAACCCCCTCACTATCGATGTGGCATGTCAGATATCAGTTTTTAAAATATTTTTAGGAGAAGTCAATTTTTCAAAATATTTTAAGAATTAGATTATTATGAAAAATTGCCGTTTAAGGTAATATATAATTGACATGATCTTTTCTAAGTAATTTATAATTAACACTATTTTATGACTTTTTCTTCAAGCAGTGATAAATGCTGACTTTTGCCTTTTTTTTTTTTTTTTAACCTGCTAGCTTTGTGACCATGTAAAAGTTAACAAGGGTATAATGGTCATAACTGGTGCTTGTTTTGGAAAGCTAATAGCTATCTTTGGCAGAAATTAGGAGGAATTAGTGCATACAAGGGGATGATCAAGAGATGGCGAGAAAACGGTCGCAATCGTTTGTTATTACATTTTAACAAAATTTTAATTGCATGTTTTAGGTGTTGAAAATGAAGACATTGCTCGTATTTTATTCAAAAATAAAGAAACCATCCAAATCATCCTGTGAGTCCACAAAAAGCACTCGTAATGTTGCTCGCACCCATTTTTGTACCCACCGACGCTAGGCAAACAAAGCGGTGGTATCCTGTCAGTTCAGGATAAATAGACGCCACACAAAAAAAATGCATTCATTACTTTACAAGGACAACTTTTTTTTTTTCTTTTCCATTTGTCAATTATCAAATACAACCTCCACCTTTCCTAACCGTCGCAGATAAAACCCAAACCAAACCCAAATTTGAAAATAAGAAACAGAAACTGAAAAATAAAAAAGAAAAGAAAAGAAAAAGAAAATTCACAACGACCACGATCATGAGCAACCGCCGGCCGGCCCGCCTCAGATCTTGTCGAGCTTGGCGGCCTTGACCACGGGGTTGGCACGTGCGATGGCCTCCCTGCCGACAGCCTTGAAGTTGAACGTGCACTCGTGCTGCTCCGGGTACCGGTGGGCCCCGCAGAAGGTGGCCCCGCACCGGCACTTGAACCCCGTCAGCCCCACCTTCCTCCTGCACCCCGCGCACCTGTTCGCTGACAGCGGCTGCGGTTGCGGTGCATTCACCGCCTCGGAAAGGGTTGGCGGTGACCTGACCGCCACCGATACAGGCGCCTCCGGCGAGGTCACCGACACGGCGGTGGACGATGAGGCGGAGGCGGAAGCGGCAGTGGGGGAGAGGAGTGATTTCTCGACGGCGATCTTGGCGGAGGAGGCTTGCTCCTCCTTGAGGCGGAGACCGCGGTAGCACTTGGAGCAGAGGTCGAGGGTGGCGGGGCTGCCGAAGAAGCCGCAGTTGTTGGCGCACAGGCGGTGGCCCTCTTGGCATCGCTGCTCTTCTGCCATTTTTTTTTGGCTTTAGTTCGGATCAAATCTGCAATTAGAAGAAAATTGAAAGATGAGTTAAAATGTTAAAAATTTCAGATCTAAAAGACGGAGCGAGAAGAAAGCATCGTAGGAATCACGCTATCTCAACGTGTGGTTAAAGGCTAAGGAAGTGACAACTAAGACAACGAGAAGTTTCAATTTTTCATTACAACAAAATCGGACAGCAAAATCAAAATTTTCATTACAAAATCAGATCACTAAGCATGCAAGCGGTAACATTTTCGAAAAATTCGGACAAAAAAAAAAGAGACTAAATTTGAAGAAAATAACAATTTTTAGTCAAAATCAACAAAGATCAAGCTAAAAAATTCAACGAAAAGAGAGAATCAATTACCTGTTGAAAAATCTAGATAACGATTCTCAAAGAGAGGAGCAACAAAATTGAGGAGCGAGAGAGAGAAAAAAATGAGATCAGTTCAGATCAAAGAAAAATCAGGAGAGAAAAAAGATTGATCGGATCACCTCTCTCTCCCTCTTCCCTCTTTTTTTTTCCTCTCCCTCTATCGCTATCCTTTCCAGTTTCCTTCAAGGGGAAAAACAGAAAAAGAAAAAAACCTGGTAATTTGAGCGCAGATTGTATAGTAATTTCCAAATTTGGGAAAAAGGAAACAGGCGAACAATGAACCGGGGCGAGTTCTCCTCCTCCTCCTTAAATAAAAGAGTGGACGTGGAAATGCCACGGTTGGACGCGGTTATTGCGATTCTGCCATCGGCTTTTGGGGGAAAGATGGGGAGCCGAAGAGGCGGCAGATATTGTTGAGTAAGTTTGTGGGCCCGGGCCCACAAATGACGTGTCGCTGATAATGAGGGGGAGCAAGTGGGGGAGGTGGAAGGGGAGAGAGTCGGTAGTTTTGAGGAAGGTGGTCCTCAGGAGGTGAGGGCTGTGCTGGTCATGGGCCTCGGATTGGACTTGGCTCAATCTTTTTTTTTTTTTTTTTTTTCTTTTTCCTTTTTGCAAGTTGGAATTTTATATGTGAAGATATACTTTGAATTTTTTCCACTTTACTCCTTTTTGTAATTGTTTATTAATGTTCTCTTTCCTTTTTCACTCCAAAAACGAATGTCTTGACAGGGGTCTTAAGTTGGGCGGAAGTAAAAAAAAAAATTGAGGAAGTATAATTACTCAATTTTTTTTGTTTATTTAAATATAAAAAAAATCTTTTTTTTCTCTTTTTCTTTTACGCAATCATTTTCTCACTTTTTGGATGCTGCGGTTAATTTTATGGACATGTAAAATCATTTGTAATAAATTGTGCTACATTTGTAATAAGTTGTAGTATAAAACAGTTAATTTTTGATTATGTAACTCTCATTTGCATTCTAATTACAGTCTATTTTTTATTTATTTTAATTAATTTTATTTCAATATTATTTTGTGGTCAACTTTGTGGTCAACTTTTTCACTTCCACTTTTACATTACCAATCAAATACCGAAAAAGACATAACATTTTTCAAACCGCACTTCCTAACAACATTTAAACACCGAAAAACTTACAAACCAATTCCCACGAAAAACTTACAAACCAATTCTCAGTTTCAAAAGGAACTATTAATACTTCCTCACTTTCTCACTTTCACCCTTAACCAAACAGGCTAACTGTAAAGAAGTCGGGTCGGGTTAAAGAGATGTCAAGATATTGTTTTCAGTAAAAAAATCATGTTAAACGTGTTTTGCAAATTGCTCTTGCTGCCATAAAGCAGTACAAAAATTACATATATATACATAAGTGCTGCACTGATATCTAAATTCCGCTTCAGTTTTCTTCAATATAATTAATTTTTAACGGTGGCTTTTGTTACCATCACTGTCTCTTTGGGCCTTTTATTTTTGTAAACGGAGTGTGCCTTAGGCGGTAGAATAACACGTTTTTTTTTTCTTGATGGAGATTATAAGTTTTAGTTCTAAGTTTTAGTTTTAGAACAGATGAGCACAGTTTAGGCGTTAAAGTACTTCCCTCTCTGAGATAGGTCATGACTTCGGATCTCCATGCTGGTTGTGAGATATGTTGCGATCTCTGGAGGTTTAGAGGATGCCGAGAACAATCACACATGCACTAACAAAGAACAAAAGAAAACACGAGATTAATGAGATTCGACAATTCGCCATCTTATTAATCAAATCACCAATATAAATTACAAAAAAAGGTACAATACCCTTCAGTATATAAGCATAGAATCCATGAAGAAAAAGAACTCCAAACTCTGAAATCAGATTAGAATTTAAATAAACCAATCAGGAAAACGTCAAAACACCGTAACTATCGATAACTTCAAGAGGCCTGTTGACAGACTGAGCTGACCCAACTTTCTTTTGGTCTTTCTGTCGATAGACAGAGCTCGTCTGTCGATCACTATACAAACGCCCGTCAATAACTCTATATCAGCTGTTGACAGACTGATAACCACAATGTTTTTGCTGGCGTATTGTGTATCCGCTGTCAACTGTCACCAAGTGTTTGTCGACAGCTGCATGATTTTGCTACAAATAACTCCTTTTTTTTCGTGTGCTATCTTCAATGGGTTAAAAAACCCAACCACTTAGATTTTTAGATCTCTTCACCACAATTTTCTACCTCAGTGAAAATTTCTCAAATTTGAGCCAACATCAACGAATCACCATGTCAACTCAGCGAACGGGCTGTACCATTACGCCTGCCTACGTACCTCCTGCCCAGGGGATCAAGCCACACGTAGTTCATCCAAAAGAGCTCCACCGACTCAAGTAACTAGAAAGATGTGGAGTAAGTCCTTACGATGGTTGAACTTAGCTCCGAAACCACATTGGTAAACATGTCTATTAGATTCTCCTTCGTAAATCTTCTCAAGCCCTATATCATCTTCTTCGAGAATCTCTCTAAAAAAGTAAACCTGACATCGATGTGCTTCGTCCGTGCATGATAGACCTCGTTCTTCACCAAATAGATAGCACTCATGCTATCACAGTTGATTTTCAACTGATCATGTTTGATTTCCAAATCATCAAATAACCCTTGAAGCCAAATATCCTCCTTTATAGCCTCTGTTATGGTTATATACTCAACTTCTTTGTCGACAAAGCAACTCACTGGTGTCTGAGACAATGCGAAGACATGCCCTGTTGTAGACCTGTGATTGTCAAGGTCTCCTGTATAATCAGAATCAACATACCCCGTACATTCTTACTTACCATTGGTATCTTTCTCAAATACCAAACCAACATCAATGGTACCTTTGATGTACCTAAAATCCACTTCGCCGCCTCCCAATGACCCCTACCGAGATTGTACATATACCTACTAACTATGTTGACGGCTTGTGACAAATTGAGCCTGGTACACACCATAACATATATTAAATTACTCACTGCTTTGGCATATGGTACGTGAGACATATACTCATGTTTTTCAACTGTTGTAGGAGACATAGTAGCTCTAAGCTTGCCAGCAGTGTACTTACAGACTTTGTATCACCGTTGTTGTTAAATTTCTGAAGTACATTTGGCAAATACCCCTTCTGAGTTAAGCGAACCTTGCCATTACCCCTGTCACTTTCAATTTTCATGCCAAGTACCTTCTTTCCTTCTCCTAAATATTTCATCTCAAACTCGGAAGATAACTGGTTCTTTAACTTATCAATCGTTGATATACTTTTTGAAGCAATGAGCATATCAACATATAATAACATATATATATAATCTCCACCTGGTAACTTGTTGTAGTAAACATGTAAGTCATATTTACCCCTTGTGTACTTCTTGCCACACATAAAATTGTCAAATCATTTGTACCATTGTCTCTGTTATTGCTTCATTTAGCGACTTCTTCAGCTTGCAAATCATATTCTTTTTTCTTACACCTTTGAATTCCACTGGCTGAGTCATAAAGATCTTCTCATTAAGATCACCATGGAGAAAGGGCGGTGTTCACATCGAGCTGATCCAGCTCCAAATCGTATCATATAATGAATGCCAACAATATCCGAATAGAAGAGGGTATGACAACGGGTGAGAATACCTCATTGTAATCAATACCTTCTCTCTGTACGTGATCTTTTGGTATCAACCTGGCCTTAAAGTGTATAGTAGCTCTACCTTGAGATCCTTACTTTTTTGCATACACTCACTTGCAATCAATGACCTTATTCCCTTAGAGAAATTCTATCAATTCGCAAGTGTCATTCTTATGAATAGAATTCATCTCCTCAAATATAGCTTCGTTCCATATCTCAGACTCAGAACTGATTTCTACTTTTTTATATGCAGATGAAATTGCAATTTCAATGACCGAGAGTGCATAGGCCACAATCATATTTGTAGTGACCCATGCTGACTTCTTTGAGTTTCTTCTTCCTCGTCCAGCTGCAATAAAATCTTGAACCTGACCTGTAACCTCCCGATCTCGCAGATACGGAGACGCTATGCGACGTACATACGCATGGAGAAAATACTCTCACATACCTACGCTAAGCCTCAGTACAGAAAATAAACTCAATATACACAATAATTCCAGCATTAGTTAGTACAAGAATACCTACAAAAAGGGTCAGTGATCATAATAGATATGGGTAAGAGGGATAAATAAGAAAATAAAAACAGAATTATAAAAATACCTATAAATAATATAAGTGATGAGTCTCCTATGCATATCCGTAAAATATCTAGTGTTACGATATCCTGGATCTCCAACCTGGGCACACCAACCCAGGGTCGTTAGAAATCGACCTAGTGAGTGATAAAATGAAGGAAGCAGTAATATATATTATAGTAATACAATCACGATAATAATAATATATAATATATGTTTAAATACCGGAGATACAATATAATAATAACAATCGGGAGAAATATATATATGTCATATTTTAACATCATTAATACCTAGCATGTTATAATCGGATTATTACCATAATAGTATCCAGTTTTATATAATTAATATCAGCTTATATGTCCAGCTGTGCTACCACAAATAATAGGTAGGTCACTTTGAGAAAATATATTACTACAATTAATAGAGTTATACCATTTATATTATTCTCAATATGTATGATATGATACAATATTAAGTATTCCCAATTACCTCAGTGTACATAAGTAACATGTAGCAAGTTTAGTTACTTTATATTTCTTATTTAATCTAATAAATACAATAGCATAGTGGTGACGTGATGGATATGAACATGCAGATATGAATATGCAGAATAATTATACTACAGTGATTAGGCCGGCCTTTGGGTAGTAGGGGCCCTAAGCGAGATTTCAGATTGAGACCTTTTAAAGATGGTGTAATCTAGTCAGAGCTTATGTTTTTACTGAAGACTACTCTAAATATTACCCCAAACATTACTTGAAAGAGAATGAAATATTATTGAGGACTAATAATTTTTTGTTTTTAAGTATGTGAAATTGAGCTTTTGAATAACGCAAAAAATCTCATCATATTGTAGTCTTTGATTGATCATTTCCTCCACGATTATTATTTATTGAAAAGTAAAAGGAATTAAAATGAACTTTTATAACTAGTTTGATGGGGCCTCAAACACCAGGAACGCCTCCCACATATCAAGAAGAATCTCTATTTTGAACAAAAAGTAGAAAATTGATAACAAAATTCATTATAATACTAATTATATGCTTATTTAATTAAATTGATTACATAAATTTAAGATACACAAAAATCTTGGAGAAAAGGAGATTGGAGAAAAGGGAGACTTATTGGCATGAGAGTAGGCAAGATGAGCAAGGGAGCTAATCTGCAGGGAGACAACATGATCAGACGCACGCAAAAATCGAGCCACGAGCCCGGTTCCTCGCGTCTTTGGCGACGAAGTTTTGCTTTCGGCAGCCACCAGCTCCGCTGGTTCCTCTACCATCTCTCCACTAAATACCGCCAACATCTCTCTCCCCCCAATTGAAATAATAATAAGAATAGGAGTGAAAGGGGAAACACAAGTAGAAAACTAAAGTGATGAAAGGTGAAGAGTTGGAGAGGAAAGAATGGGCAGTTACCTGTCATGGGGAATACTTAAACAATTACCCATACCTTTTGTCTGCAATTACGAAAATGCTAGTGGAAGAGAGAACACACACCACATTAGGCCTATCAATGGGTCAGGTTCTGGGCGGTACAGGTGGTACCAGACCCGGACCCGTTTACCAAGAGGTTACCATACCCGTCCCGTTACCCGCGGGTCCAGAATGTGGGTTTCCATACCCGGACCCGCTGTACCCGCGGGTCCATACCCGTTTACCCGAACCCATAACAAAAGGAAAAAAAAACGAGATACATAAACAAAAACAGTAACAAAAAAAACATGAAGGGAGGGGAAATTTTTGTAAAAAGAAAGAAAGCATGTTTTAATATCAATAAAGGATGAAATGCAACCATGTGCAAGAGGTGGAGGGAAATTTTTGATGAAAGACTTTAATAAAGAAAAAAAATTAAAGCAAAGGCCCCCTAATTTATTTGGAGAACACAACAATAGGATCATCCACTAATCAACCAATAATCTTCAACACTAAAGCACAAATGGATCATTTACTCATAGAATCTGGAGCCTAGATCTTTAGGGTTTTAATTCTATTAGTATTATTTATATTTATGTTTTGAAATGGGTAAATGGGTATCAGGTCTGGTTCAAGTAAAATCAGACCCATCCCATTTAATAATCGGGTATACGGGTAAACGGGTATGGGTCCAAAGCAGTCCTTTCCATACCCGCTTAATCGGGTTGGGTCCAGGTCTGGACCCGACCGATTGACGGGCCTACACCACATGGACAAAAATGTAAATTAGCTTTGATAGCAACTGATGCTCTGCATACACATGGGTTGTCCCCTTCTTTAGTTATTTTCTTAATTCATTTTTAGGGAGTATTAATTTTTTAAGAGAGTAATTAATCAATTAATCTACTCAATTAATAATCATTTGGGGCCCTTGACGATCTGGGGCCCCTAGGTGGTGGCTTTAGTAGCTTCACCCTAGGGCCGACCCTGACAGTGATGTGATTATGTCGTAACAGTGTCTACAGAGTGTATATCAAATAGAATATATGGAATGCAGAATATACATGTACAAGAATAGTGTGTCACCACATGAAGTGTAACAAGTATCAGGAAGTGTAACAAGTTATACAGGTGACATGATAGTGGATAAATATCAGGAATAGTAACAAGTACAACGTGAACAGTAATATATATGTATTGGACAAGTCATATTATCTATATAATAGTAACAATCAGTACCGCCTGGTATTTTAATCAATCTCTTCCAGTGTCTCGTACCACTGAACAGTTCATACTGAAGCCCACACTCTGGCCGAACCATCGGACATGGCATACGAGTACCATTATCCGAACGAGAGAGTGACCAAATAAAAGTGTTTCTGACGTACCATTGTTGGATTATTAAATGTATCATATACTGGGTCTGAATAACAAGTGCACTGGGATGCCTCCATCATGCCAACACCCTGCGATATGGGATTCTAGAGGTCGCCCCCACGGATTCAAGAGGTGGCCCCCGTCATGTATGTGGTGTGACACTTT